>JANHFP010001372.1:95169-105895 GCA_032468135.1 Calamaria suluensis
AGCCAGCTTTGCTGGCTGAGGGATTCTGGGAGTTGAAGTCCACAAGTCTTAAAGTGGCCAAGGTTGGAGAACTCTGCTATAAAGTGAACCAATCAGGTGACAGCTGGGAAACCTTGATAAGGAGAGGGATCTATCCACTCACATTCCTTTTGATACCAATGCCTGAATCTGGCTCATAATTAAAAGAATGGAATGATGCAAATGATGTTACAGAGAAGGAAGATTTGCAATCCATTATACAAATACCCACCTGCCTTCCAAAATGAAAAGAGAAATTCTTCATAACGAACAGGATTTAAACATGGCCATGACCCTCACTTTTCAGAGGCTTTTATTATGTCTTGTGTGTGTGCCAGTGGTGGGTTTCAACATTTTTACTACCAGTTCCGTGGGTGGGGTGGGCAGGGTGTGGCTTGGTAGGCGTGGCTGGGGAAGATTACAGTAAAATCTCCATTCCTTCCTGATCAGCTTGGACTTGGGAGGCATAGAATAGATAGGGGCAGTCAAAGTTTTTACTACCAGTTCTCCGAAGTACTCAACATTTCTGCTACCGGTTCTCCAGAACTGGTCAGAACCTGCTGAAACCCACCTCTGGTGTGTGCCACATTTTCTGTAACAATGCTTTTGGAGCAAATGATTTCCAGGTTCGCCTAACATGGGCAGTTAATCATCAAGGCCTATAGGGCTCATCTAAGTTATTGTACTAAGGTATATTAAGTTATATCACATATAACCTAAGCAAACAGGCATGAGTCATGCATCTTACTGACAAGCCTGATAAACTACAATAACCCACACATCCTGTTTTACGTACCACTATGAGCAGGTAAGGCAGCTGTGTTTGTTGATCAGATGGTCGGCAGTTCAGTGGTTCGAATTCCTAGTGCCGTGTAATGGGGTGAGCTCCCGTTACTTGTCACAGCTTCCGCCAACCTAGCAGTTTCGAAAGCAGGTAAAAATGCAAGTAGAAAAAATAGGGACCATCTTTGGTGGGAAGGTAATAGCATTCCGTGCTTTAGTCATGACGGCCACATGGCCACGAAGACATCTCTGGACAGCACTGGCTCTTCGGGTTTGAAACAGAGATGAGCACCGGCCCCTAGAGTCAGAAATGACTAGCACATATGTGGGAGGGAAACCTTTACCTTTTATGAGTGGATCCATGGGAAACAAGTCCACATTATAGTATATCTTAGTGAGATGTGTGAATCTAGTCACAAGCATTATTAAATGTCATGTTATGAAGTAAGAAGTAAAAACTGCTACCTTAAAAATCAATCCATATGTAGAGAAAGCTTATTTCAGCAAGAACAATTCATTTTACAGTCAAGAACACTTCAGCTGCATTCTGAATGAATATTTTGCAAAAGAAAAAAAATCAATGATTTAACACCTGCCGTTTCAGCACTGTCAATGCTGAACTGGGAAAATCTATATCTCAGACAGTTCGGAAGAGGGAACACAAAAAATACATGAGGATCAATAATATGATTATTGATAGCTTCCAGGAACTTTGGGTAATCCTTATATTCTAAGAAAATAATTCATGCAAGTTATGATATTGCATCTATTATCAACACTTTAAACTTATAATATTCAATTGAAGTGAGAACTTTTCTTTGTAGGGTTGATGGATAAACAATTAGAAAAAGAATCATGCATCGTTTCAACATATGATTACTGCAGCAAGATTGTTATATGCATGGTGACAGAAAGATGTATCATTCTCCACCATAAAGAAAGGTTGGTAAATTTAACAGAACATGTTGGGGTGGCCAAATTTACTTCTTTGACTAGGGAAAGGACATTATTGATATTTATCAATGACTAGAGACCTCTTATGGACTCTTTGTGTAAGAAAGAAAATTATTTTGTTATTTACATGTGGTGGATGTGTCCCAGAGCTAGGGAATATCAGACAAAAATAAGAAAAAATGGTTGGATGAAATTACTGAACAAAAAATTGATATAAAGCCAGAATTATTTCTCTTGGGTATAATAAAAGGTAATATTAGAAAAGAAATTCAATACCTCATGCTCCATATGATTACTACAGCCAGAATTATGTTTTCCCAAAATTGGAAGCAAGAAAACAATTGAATGCAATGATCATAAAAAGGTGCTAGAAATGGATAAATTAATGATGGAATTGAGAGGAAACAGTGTTTTATGAGATGTGGAACAGATGGTATAATTGGCTTGAAAAGAAATGTAAAATAAGCAGATAGTAATTAGTAGATATGTAAATATTGTATATATTATACTAACAAGCAACGAGGAAATAAGAATGTACAGTATATGTACAAAATAGGATAAGTTGAAATTAAGAAAGATTCCGATAGCGGAAAGCTGTAGAAGTGTAATTCTGCTTTTTTTAAAAAAAAGAAAATTATTTTGTGATTTACGGTTCTAATTATTAGAAAGAATAACTTATGATAACATTTGGAGAAAGTAAATTATCTTCAACCATGGTTTGAGCAAGCTAGTTATTCCCTCATCTTCCAGAGCTATAAACCTGCCACAGACCCCAGAGAGGTTTTGTGTGGAGTACTTGTGAATAATCTCAAGTCTCCACCATGTCCAGAGAGGAATTATAAAGAATTGGTCTACTCATTGGCTCTTCGTTCTGTCGCAGTTGTCAGCTTTCTGCTTAGTGGAGCCATCACCATTTTGCCACTTCTTCCACAGAAATCCCAATATTAGTTAACATTTTTATGTATTCACTTTACATCTCACTTTGCTGCTCCCATGTACAGCAAGGGTGGTTAAATGAAGCAACTGATGCAGAAATGTATTGAAGATAATTTACACTCCATAAAATGAGAAAACCAATGAAAACCAACTGAACTAGACATCCCTACTCATCTAAGAATCCAAAAGACCAGGATTCTAAATGGATTCTTCAAGGGTCAAAGTATACAGGATTAAGTATGAATCCATGCATACTCTCTCTCTCTCCAGCTGACTTTAATGAAGTTAAATGTCCCCAGAAAATGACCTCAGATTTGGAGTTTCATTTTCAGTCACTTCCCATTGCTTAAAAAATAAAGCTAAATATATGTCAGGTTGAAGAGTGCAACAGATATTCTCCTGTGAACTTCAGCAAATCTAGATTTATAGTTGAAGTGACTGAAATATCCCCCTTCATTGCCCTCCTTGATTTCTATTTCAATAATTATGATCACTCATTGCTTTATCAAACAGTATACCCAAGTGTTATCCTAAAGGATACCTCATGATTCATAAAGACAAAAGTAGACATAAAAATATATTCAGGAACATACACAATAAAAATAAGGAGTGGGAACTGGAATATAAAAATTTATAAACAGAAAAGAGCTATGTATATATTCTTTCTGGAAAGCTCAGTTTTGAATAGTTGCCAATCAAAATAGAAGTGAACCTGTCATCTTCTGGGAGGCTGTTTTGTATGGTCCTGCAGATAACTTGGCACTGAGCCATGAAAGGTCAGTGCCAGTGCTTTAAATTGCATCCAGAAGCATATTGGCAACCAGCGCAGGCCCCACAACACTTCCAAGTGGTCTTCGAAACCAGTAGAATAAATCACAGCTGTTCAAACAGTGGGTGATGAGTACGTGAATTGCTGTAGTGTGGGCCCCATCCTGCAGAAAGGGTTCAACTGATTGATCGATCAAAACTAGACAAAGCCTCCCCAACTGCAATCTCTAGCTGCTGTTCAAGCTGGAAGTAGGGCACAAATACAAAAAAGTGAATGAATATTTAATTTTGCACGTTCTACCGGCTGCGAGAGTTACATTTGCCCAGTTTTGGAAAAATGAAAAACCTTCCAGCTGATCAGATTCTAATCTCAAATATTCTAGAAGATGACAAGATGGACAAACTAACCTTGGAAATTAAAGATAAGGAAGACTTAAGACATTTTAAGACATGGGGAAATTTTTTATCAATGTCTAGCACTATGTTAAAACAAAATACTATGCAGAAATGTAAGAGGAGATTATGGATTTTTTTTAAAAAAAAATGCTTATATCATAAGTGTTATTTGGTATTTCTGCCTTTTCCCTTTTTTACTTTTATATTATATAACTAATGTATAACTGAAGAATACAATATTAACTGTAACAGTCCCTGTATTCTACAAGTCAAGGCATCAGCGAGGCAAACGGAAAGATATCAGCATAGCTACAAAATAGCTAGCCGGAGTAGCAAGCCTTCCTTCCTGTTTATATATCCTTAAAGCAACAACCCTACAATTATAGTAATTACAGGTTGTGTTCAGCTTCCTTAAAGGCATATAACAAACTAGCATTCATGCAGAGTACCATAGACTCAACCATATTAAAGCAATTTGGTGTAGCGGTTAAGACTCCAGACCAGAAACCATGAACCAGTGACTTTCACTTCCACCTTAGACACAAAGCCACCTGTGCAATTAGGAGCCAGTCACTCTTTCTGAGCTCTAGGAACTAAGCAATGGCAAACGAATTCTGAAATCTTGTCAAGAAAACTGCAGGAACTTGTCCAGGCAATTGCCAGGGGTCAAGACTGAATGAAAGTAAATGCCCACCCACCCAAAAATTCCTCTTATACTCAATGAAGTAATATATAGTCATGTAGTTACTCCCTGCTTGAGAGGATAATTGCGTGCAATGAACCTGTTCTTTTTCTCCATCACTGATGCACTAAGGGCTGCTTCATCATGACAGGGACTGAAGTGGCTCACCGTCTGTCATGCCAGTAGATTATGAGGTTGGGAAACAAGGTCATGAATCACAGTCGCGGTCCTGACAAATGAGCAAGCGGCCACGTCAAGCTGACAGCAAATAAATAAATAAAGAAGGCAGTTGCATAGTTTTTTACCCTAGTTTGTATTCTCCGAGGATTCCTCACTCATTTGCCGCTAAACTGGCATTCCCGCGGCCTGCCAAATAACTCATTTCAATTAGCATACATTTACATACATTCGGAGAAATTGGAGAGACTGTTTTGCCTGCTTAGGACTGTTGCCAGCAGAGAAGTTCCTTTTAGGTTTCCTGGCTGGTGATGGGATCAAGGGCTTTATTCAATAGTAAATCAAGGTGTTCTACTTCCAAGAAAAACAACTAGTGAATTCTAACGAGTCGGTCATAGATAAAGGAAGTCAAGAGGTGCCAGCTTCCACAAAATCTGTAGGAAGTTATGCCTATGAACAAAATGACTGTTATCGCCAAAGACCAAGAAAAAAAGGCAATCTGGAGTAAAAAGCTACACGAAATCAAAAATTATAGGTTGTACAGAAGCCGAAAGAAGCTTTCCTGCATTGCTCAGTTTAAACCCCACCCCCTCCCCACACAAATTTCACAAAAGGTAGAATGATAAGGTTCAGTGAAGGGAATAAAAAAAACCCTTGATCCTGAAATGAAGTAGGAAGCCGAAATGGATTCCAGGAACTTAAATGCCAAATCACACAGTTGAGCCTGCAAACTGCAAAGGAAAATATTCATTTATCAGGTAACAAAAGCAGTGATCTTCAGAGAATAAAGCACATCACCAAAAACTACTTCTCTTACTTCGAAAGAAAAAAGAAGCAAAACATGCAGTTTTGTTAACACACCCACACACAAACAAACTCTATGTAAAATACACCCCTGTATTTTAAGTGTTGTACTTTAAATATCACTTTTTAAAAATCTTATTGTACAGGATTAATTTCTGCACTGCAATATAATATAATATAATATAATGGAATGGAATGGAATGGAATGGAATGGAATGGAATGGAATAGAATAGAATAGAATAGAATAGAAATTCTTTATTAGCCAAGTGTGATTGGACACACAATGAATTTGTCTCCAGTGCATAAGTTCTCACTGGGCACACAAGCAGCAACTGACAAATCATTATCATAATCATAAAACACAATATAATGAATCATAAGATACAAACTCAGTGATGGTCATGGGATACTAAATAAGCAAACAACATAAACCCTAATAGGATACTAAATAAAGGCAACCAACATAAATCATTAAATACAAACAACAAAGTTATATTCATAAGAAGCTAAGATAATATTAACAGGAAAGATAGAAAGATGAGCAGGATTATAGGTAAGTAAAGGTAAAGGCTTCCCTCACATATATGTGTTAGTCGTTTCCTACTCTAGGGAGTAGCACTCATCTCCGTTTCAAAGCCGAAGAGCCAGCGCTGTCCGAAGACATCTCTGTGGTCATGTGGCTGGCATGATTAAATGCCAAAGGCGAATGGAATGCTGTTACCTTCCCACCAAAGGTGTTCCCTATTTTTTCTATTTGCATTTTTTACATGCTTTCGAAACTGCTAGGTTGGCAGAAGCTGGGACAAGTAATGGGAGCTCACCCCATTGCGTGGCACTAGGGATTCAAACCGCTGAACTGCCGACCTTCCAATCCACAAGCTCAGGTGTCTTACCCGCTGAGCCACCACATCCATCTTAGGGCATAGACAGTGTTGTGGGAATTAGTTGTTTTAGCAGAGTGATGGCATGGGAGTGGGGAAACTGTATCTGGTTGGTTTGGTGTGCAATGCCCTATAACCGTAATGGCAAACCTATGGCACGGGTGCCACAGGTGGCACACGGAGCCATATTGGTGGGCACGTGAGCACAGGGATGGAGTAATTGGAGGAGTGCATAGAATTATGGGTGTGGGCACGCAGGCGACACCTCCCTGCCCTATTCTCCCTGCTTTTGGCACTCGATGGCAAAAAGGTTAGCCATCACTGCCCTTTAACATTCTCTTGACAGAAGAAATGGAAACAGTTTATGTCCAGGATGTGAGGAGTCTGTAGATATTTTCACAGCCCTCTTTCTGGCTTGTGCAGTATACAGGTCCTCAATGGAAGGCAGACTGGTTGCAATTATTTTCTCTGAATTCCTAACTATCTGTTGAAGCCTCTGTCTGTCCTGACAGTTATAGAGATACAAATGACAGACTCAATAATTCCTTTGTAGAACTATATCAGCAGCTCCTTGGGCCGTCTAAGCTTTCTGAGTTTGCGCAGGAAGAACATTCTTTGAGGTGCTTTTTTGATTATGTTTTTGCTGTTAGGTGTCCACTTTAAGTCCTGAGTTATTATAGAACCTAGAAACCCTATTTGTTTGTTTGTTTGTTTGTTTAAATTTATATACCGCCCCTCTCCGTAGACTCGGGGCGGTTTACAGCCATATTAAAAAAAGAAACAATACCACATATATTATTTAAAGTTTAAAATCAAATATTTCAAAGGCTGATCAATTTAAAATCAAATACTTAAATTTATAAACCCCAATTTAACAACTAAAAAAAAACCCCCAATACCGGATCAACCCAGGCCAATCAGTTGGAACAGGTAGGTCTAACCCTACCATTGATGCTGTGTTGTTTAGTATTGGTAGAAGTGGTAGAATAGGAGGACTTGTCCTAAAATCTACTATAGTCTCTAGAGTTTTGAGTGTGCTCAGTCCAAGATTGTTCTGGCCTCACCACAGCCAGAGCAATAAAATCTTCAAAAGGAATGGAAAGAGGGAAATATCTAAATTGTATGTTCCCCATGTCTTTTACCTAGTGTGGAACTCAGAATATCATGGCATTTGGTTTGAGACCTCCTCAGAGTTCTTCATTCCATATACACTGTTCCTTTCCTATGGAAGCAGAACTTTTTTATTATTCATTTTTATATAAAATGTGGTTCGTTACAACTCAGTCAGCTTTTAAAGATCTGATTTGTGCAGGTGCCTCATGGCATGAAGCGCAAGGCAAGTTTTTAAACACTTCTGCTCCTTTAATCAAAAGACTGGTTTTTTTTCATTGTATTGCTTTCAAAAAAAATCTCCTCAGCTGTTTGCTTCCCAATATTTTTGGTTTGAAAGAGTAAAAGCAGAGATGGGGGGGGGGGCCACTTGAAATATCTACCAATATCAATACTGTTTGGTTTTTGTTGTTTTCTTTCAGAAAGAATGTAAAGGAATGGGGAGGAGAGCAGAAACCTTTATGAAATCACCTTGAGTGGTGATCCCAAATCAGATTACAGCCCAACTCACATTTTAGTGTAAAATCAACACAGAGCTAATAGGGTGGTAGGTATATCAAAGCAGAAAGATATTAAGATTCTTGTTTCTTTGGGCCAAATGATAATCATCTGTTCTATCCTTATAGATTTAAAATTCCACCAAAATTTAAAGATATTAGACAAAGCACTTTGAGAGAATGAGTAAAGTAGAGTTCTAGATTTCATCCCAAAGAAGACCGTACCTCAAATAACAGAATTACGGCAAGCCACAAACCAGAGGTTCCCAAGCTGGCTGGAGAAGTCTGGGAATTGAAGTCCACAAGTCTTAAAGTTGCCATGTTTGGGAACCTCTGTTGTAAACCAATAATTCATATATTTTTTTCTATTTCCATTATTCTTCCTCCCAGCCTTTAAAACAGATCTGGGCATTTTATGTCTCCCCAGGCTACATCCAGACCTTTAACTGTTCCTATCCAGCACACATGAGATCAGTCGGAAATTGGAAATCAAATGTAAATAAGTGTACATGATATGATTGCAATACAACTACATTGCATTTTTTATTAAGGTGACTGCTTTGTTGTTGTTGTTTAATTTACATATGTGCATATGTAAATTAATTGCCCACCCCTGCTTTAAAAGAACAAATAAGAATCAGAGCCCCAGAGAATAAAATGAAATCCACATGACCTCTTCTCCGATTATTTAATAGAGAGAGTGAGCTTCTTATCATAGATGATGTTATGCTTATGGGACTTTCCCCAAAGAATCATTTATTGCTTCATTCACACACACACACAAACACACACACACACAAACACACAAACACAAGGCAATCCCAATTCAAGGCACATGTTTATTTTATGCTCTGTCATTTTGATTATGGGGATAAGATTTCAATAGTTAATCACTTTCTCTCCATTTGGCCTTGCCACATAAGTTATTTGTGATTAAGCTTTTGAAATTCTCAGCCACAGAACCTACTTGGGATAATTAAAGGCTGACTTCCCTCCTGTCACTAACTCTCTTATTTACAGGCATGGTGTGTATCATGATTGCAAACATTTAGTGCGGCAAACAAGCCATTTGTCTTTTAAACAGGAAGTTACATTATATTCTGGTTAGTAACTAGACAGGCAAAAGCTTTCAGTATCTGCAATGGGTTGGTGGGAAAGAATTGGCTGTGACTTGATTCACAATTCAAAAAGTCCAATCTTTTAAATATGAAAGTAGGACTGCCAGCTGTATTATTGGTCCTGCTCCCAAGTCTTTATTTACTATCTGATGGGCAGGTATTCAACAAGAGAATCTCCTCCAACCACGTACATAAAGAGAGATGGGAAAAAAATAAGGAAAAAAATAATTAGCATACAAATCTATGACAATTACGCCCCTTTAATGTGCTATGTTAAAGCTGAATTATGTAGGAGGAGTTGAACAATTTCCAAGGAATAAGATGAGCTATGCTTAGATGCACTTGCTATTTCTTAATAAGTGTTCCTTTTTAATTAAAAAAATTAGGATGATGATACATATGCTGCAGTCTAATGTTTTTATATGTTAATTCTTTATCTTTTTTATTTTTATTTTCTAAAGGCAACTACCCCAGCAGTCTGACCATTATAAGCTGGTAAGACATGATTAAGACATTTGGGTGCTATTCTCCTGCTTGATAACTTCTCACCCATTATTGTTCTCCGTTCAACATGATTGAAGAATTGCTGATGAATAATTTACAAATTATGCAGTCACTACTTCTAAAGTGAAAAAAAAAAGACTTGAAAGTACTTTTTCACAGCATTATTTCACTCTTTTGAAAAGGAAAACTATGGGAGAGAGAGAGACAAAATCATCCAAGAATTAAAGTTCTACTGCCATGGGGAAGAAAAACAAAAATTAAGATCCATTAATTTGTGTTTCCGTTCAGCAAAACAAGGAACATCAAAGAAAACAAAATTGCAAGGAGAAAGCTACTGATTAAAGTTGCAAGGGAACTTTGTTGAATTGGATGACATTAACTCTGCCTTGTAGCTTGATGTCAGATGTAACCAATAGGGGTGGGTTCTACTTACCTTTACTACCAGTTCTAAAGTCCGATGATTGCCATGCATGCACTCTGTGAATGCTCAGAATCAGCCAGGCACAGCAACCAGCCACTTCAGCTGGCAAAAAACGGTAAGATAAGGCTCAAAAATTTGCCAGGGCAGGTGGGAGGACCCATCTCCAAGTCACAGAGAATTGGTTCAGTGACGTCACACCATCACCACTACCGGATCACGCAAACCGGTCTGAACTGGGAGCAACCCACCACTGATAACCAAGCTGAAGCAGTCAAAAATATTGTGACATGGAGACTCTGTAGGCCTGCAAGGCCTGGATTCAGTGTTCGGACCGGTTTGGTAGTTGTAACCTGCAAGGCACAATGCTGTCCTATTTAGCTATGGTTTTTAAGCAACACACTTGTGTACAATGTGTACGTACAAGCAAAGCACATGCGAATGCTCTCACGTTTTCGGTGCTGGGAGAATCGGTTCTTAATTCATGTTCCACCCACCTCTGAATGGATTCCCCTCTAAACAAGCCCATAGTTTAAGGTGACCAGACGTCCCGCTTTTCACAGGACATGCCCGCTTTTTAGCAAAATGCCTCATGTCCCGCGGCATTTTTAAAAAGACCCGCTTTTTTTTCTGCTGAGTCCGAAGGCCACGCCCACCCGCTGTCCTCCCCACCCACTCT
>JANHFP010001375.1:19957-33965 GCA_032468135.1 Calamaria suluensis
ACTTTTTTTTTAGCGTAAGCAAATCTTTTGAAAATGACATTCAATTCCACTTATCTTCCTCCTATACCGACTGAGTTACAGTGGCCAAACAACTCTAAAAAAATGTCATTTTTTTCATAATTTTTTTTCACAGATTTTTCACAGCCTGACGCTGAAATGCTTGCAGGGGTCTAAATAAGCATGAGCTCCCATTGAACGTGTTCACAAGCCTCCTATATTAAATAATAATTAAACTCAAAATTTGAAAAATAGGTAAATATTTCCATTTTTCCTGAAACTTCAGTGCTTCTACCTAAAGCTCAATTAGAAAATTACCCAGCATCTTGTGAGCTGCATAGTGTTAGAAACTCTTGTAGATAAATAAATACCTTTCTGATACATGTATAGATGATATATAGAAAAAAGAGATAGGGGTATTAACGTTTGATGCATGCATCCCAAGCCATCTGCAGAATCCTCTAAGACCAGCAGTGGTCCATGAACCACATGCTCAGATCTATTACTTTAACAGTCGCCTGTTTGTTCTCCAGACAGGAGTGTAAACAATTGAAGGTGAGCACTGGTATAAACAAAATTGAGCCCAGAATTCTGGTCATCAAATTGTTGTGGTCATTAAGCAAGGTGCCCATGTGTTTGTTTTGCTCAATGACTGCAATCCCAACACTGTCAGTTGACACTGCCATGGTTGTGTCTCCAACTTGCCCAGCTGTTACTCTGCTTATAACCTTGCCATCTTGGCTCCCTTCTCCTGTGCCTGACAACTTTTGGGAGCAGAAGGAACTACACCTTGTCTTGCTTGGGGTTTGAACTTTGTTAGAGTTGGCATGAGGTCTGTGAGAGAAACTTGCCACGCTCCCTTGAAATTGATTTTGCTGCAAGGACATTTTATATGCAGGGTGGGACCCGGAGACACCACAAAATTTCATGGCTTGGGACCAGGTTATCTGAGGGTCTATCTCTTGCCAGTTACATCTACCCATCAGACTGGGGAGGCAGGAAATGTTATGTGTCCCATCCCTCAGGAGTGGGATACACCTGGTGGGATCCAGAAGAAGGGCCTTCTCCATGATGGCTCCCTCTCTCTAGAATATCATTCCCCAAGAGATTAGAACGGCCCCCACTCTAACACTCTTCTGGAAGATGCTGAAGACCTGGTTGTGCCAGTGGACCTGAGGAATCCAGAGTAGGATGCAGCCCATTAAATGGCTTGTGTGATCTGCTGTCGTCAGGGCAGGTGTGTGTGATCTGATTATATTATATTATACTATATTAATTTATTTGATTTTTTTAATAGGTTTTATTGTTTTAAATCTGGTTTTATACTCTGTAAGCCACCTTGTCACCATGGGCGAATAGTCAGCAATATTTAACAAACAAACAAACAAACAAACAAACAAACAAACAACTCCCTCCGGTGTACATGTGGCCTGGAAAAAGATACTGGTGGGGGCAATTGGAGCCCATTTGCACTCATCCACAAGGGTGGTTGAATTGCCAAGGACCGGAATTTTCATCATTGACTGTGGGGGCACTGCAGCAGTTATGAATTCAGATATAGAGAGCGTGTCCATATTTTCAGCACCATTGTAATTTTCATAACTGAGCAAATGGTTGTAAATCAGGGATTACCAAGAAGAAAGAGAAAAGGAAGAATACATTATTGCTTTTCTCCCTGAAGCATGCTGTCTGGGAAATTCTGGGAGATGAAAACCATGTGGCTTAAAGTTTCCACGGTTAAGAAGCACTGATCCAAAATATCCTTTTCTACCTTAATTGCTTGAAATAGAAGGAATCTCCACAGACTACAACTGTATATGCACAATGTAAGGAATAAGCTATTGGATTATATTCACTTTTTAATTTGTCTCTTTAAAAATCAGTTCCCATAGATAGGAATTGGATTGGGATCAATCCAATATTTTTTTCCCAACTGGGTGACCAAAGTGATTGAAATACCAGAGAAAACAACAGGGTGTTTTCTGAATTTTATTCATTTATTTACTTACTTTTTTACTTACTTAATTTTATTCATTAATTTGCTTATTTACTAGTCATTTATTTACTACATTTAAATTTCATCCAATTTCTACAGCCACCCAAGTCAACCCAATGACACTTAATTATATGGAGAGGAGGCTCACACAAACATAAGAAAAAGGAAATAAAACAGTAGGAAATTAGGCTGACAGCAGGGTCTTAAATATTTTATAATACTTTATAATATCATAAATGTATTCTGAGAGGTATGTGGTGGGCTGCATATAACCTGTCCTGGGTCACCTGACTGGCAAATGGCTACCAACATTCAAACTGCTTCCCAACAGCCTCTCTCATTGGGATGCATGGGGGGGGTTGTATTATTATTTTTAAATAATCAAGCCTGTTTTCAAAATAAATCTTTCTTTCTCACAATTTCTATCCATCTAGAAATTTGGAACTTTTCTGTTTCAATTGTCTTTACGTAATTTATTTCCCCCCACATTCTGTTGGGTTGGAAAAGAATAAAAAGGGAAAGGCTATTTCCACCTCAATGCCATTTTGTAGCCTAATCCAGTCATAGACCTACAGATCCTTATCTGTTTATTCAGCTGTTTCTGATTCTGATCAGGTGAAGTCCATGGATTCCAACAAGTCATTGAAGGCAGACATTCATTGTTATATACTTCAGTATCCAGATGCCACCCATATTAAGTTAATAGCTTAAGTGTTTGGGTTTCTAAAAATGTTTAATTCTGTGCCTTTCAATGTTGATCCTTTTTCTAAACCGAGGTACTGCATTTTTTCTTCATGAAAGCTTATACATTAATTTCCCTGAGTTTTCTAATATGCTCCATATTTCCTAACTCTTTACAGATTGCTAGTCATACTACTAAGCTTTTTTTTTGCTGTTAAATTGTGAGCGTCTAAATATTTTTTGAAGCTTTCTGTGCCAAAACAATGAAGTTAAAACTTCTATGAGTAACTGCCTCAGCCTCTCCCAAGTTCAACTTGGTGCCATCCAGATGTGTTAGACTACAACTTCCATCATTGCCAATATCCTATCTTGGAATTATGGAACTTATTAGAGGTCACCAAGTTGATGATGGCTGAGCTTCTTTATTTTGCTTCTTAATGGTGGTACCTGTAGACTCATGTTAGCTAATATACATACAATTAATAAATAAGGATCATTTTCTCAACAATCAAACTTAGAATTGACAATTATATTTAAGTGGTAGATAGTTTCTGCCTTTTAAGTTCAACCAACAATAAAGAAACCAGCAGTCAAGAAAAACACTACCTACAGCAGCCATGAAGGCATTGGAGGTCTACTCCTACAAAGATCAAAATCATACAAGGCATGGTATTCCCTGTACAACACAAGGCATGGTATTCCCTGTAATGCTTTTGGGATTTTGGGTGGAGAGGACTCCTGAAAATTCCTTGGACAGCAAAGACCATAAACCATGAATAGCCATCAAAATTAAATGGACCATGGAGTAAATCAACCTAAATTATAACTTGTGGTACAAATGAACACCATGCATAAATTATCCTACTTTGGACAAATTATGTCAATACTTAGATCTCTAGAAAAGGTAGAAGGAAAGAGAAGAAGGGAATGCCCAGCAGCAAGGGGGATAAATTACAGTGGCAATGAGTACATCATTGGAAGACCTTTTTTACATCATGTAAAGAAGACACTATCCTTGAGAAAATCCATCTATGTGGTCATTAAGAATCAACAATAATTTGATTACACATAATCCAAAATCAATCAAAACCAGGGGAGGCGGGACATTTTTTCACATTTGGAATTCAGAGAACATAAGAAGGACTAATATTTTAACTGTCTTTAGCAGAAGGCAGCTAAGTGCAGTCAAAAAAAGATCAATGTTATTTCCTACAATGACTCAAGCAACTATCTTGAAGGTACTATGGGTAATATAAATATAGGTAATTATTGACGTATGACCACCATTGGATCAGAATTTCCACTGGTAAGCAAAGCAATTGTTAAGTGAGTCAGACCCAATTTTACAACTTTTCTTGCACAGTTGTTAAGCAGACCACCACAGTTGTTAAATGAATTCACTTTACTTGCTTGTTGGAACTTGGCTGGAAAAGTCACATGATCCTGGGACACTGCAATCATTGTAAATCTATGCCAGTTGCCAAGTGCCTGAATTTTTATCATGTGGCCATGTGGGGATGCTGCAAGTATTGGTTGCATGGCACTTTTATCAGTGCTGTTGTAACTGAACAACAAATGGATGTAAGTCAAGGACTACCTGTAGTGAATAGATCTAACAGTCTGAAGTATTACTGCTACCACCACCAAATATGTTTTCCAGGTCCCATGAATGGAAGACAGAGTTTGCCAGAGAACATTCTGCTCAGGGACTTCCCTAAATCTGGACTGGGCCCCAGGTAAGTTTAAGGCCACATGTTACCATGGAATCTAAATATTTAGCCCATTGCTTCTTCACACAGAAATTGATTTCTTGATATAGATTTGGACAAAATGGGGGGAACAAAACCTGCAACTATAATACAGCAGGACTATTGCCTGCACTTGGTTTTGCTGTTGTATGAGTTCTCACACTGGAGTTTAGTAGTATGCAATAGGACCTGTCTCCCAACCTCTTTAAACAACTTAAGGTGTTTGCTATATTTATGAGGAGTTTGGGTTGTAGTTCTCCGTAATAGGGCATATTTTGGTGGCTATATATACAGGTAGTCCTTGATTTATGATCACAATTGAGCATGTTATTTTAGTTGTAAGTTATTGTGGTTGCTAAGAAGGTCACCATGGGACCTGCTTAATGATATAATATATTTTATATATTAAAACAATCTGGTCTTAATCTTAAAAATGACTCATTTCAGATTATCCAAGGTAAATTTATACACTAAGACCAAGATTATATAAAAGTCAAGACCAGAATGGAGGAAGAACTGTGGGTAAATTAGCTCTGGGGCAGAGGGAGGGTTAAAACCAAAGAAGAATGCAAGTTTCTCCAACCTGGTGCTTCCCATATGTATTGGCAATTAAATCCGTGACTTCCAAGCCAGAAGAGAAATAAGTTGGAGGTGATCAGAATTGTGATCCAACACATCTGGAGGGTGCTCAGTTGGGAAGGTTGGCTTAAAGCTTTTCAGCCTGAATCCACTTAAAACAATGTTTCCCGATAAAATACTAATCAGAATAAGCTGTTTTAAAGGGGATACAAACAAGCGAAGAGTTAATTTAAGCCCGCCTTTAAATGTGATGCTAGGCATGAAAAAAAAAATTAAAGGAATTCCTCATGTATTTGCATGGATCTAATATTTGTAATTGCATGGATCTAATATTAGATTTAGATAGGATTAACTCATTTATTCTTTTTTAAAATAAAAAATAAGGCGTATATAATAAAAATTCAGTTTCACAAATTACTTATGGAGATTTTAAGTTTTACTTGTCCTTGGACTTTACTGCTAATTTACTCCTTTCGATGCTGTTTCTTATCGGCTTGGTGTTTAATCTTGGACTGAGTTTACAATATTAATTAAAAATGCAATAATGGCCCAGATAATGAGCTGTCACTCATGAAACTAGGACAGTGATGGCTAGCCTTTTTGCCATCACGTGCCAAAAATGGAAGGAGCATAGGGAGGGGGGGGCATGTGCCCATGTGCCCACACTTCAATGCCCCTCCTAGTGCCCTCCTGCATATGCGTGCACACACACCCTGCTTTTGGCATGTGATGGCAAAAAGGTTACCAGTGGACCTGGTAGGCCTTTTTTTTTTTGCCCTCCTCAGGCTCCAGAGGCTTTTTTGGAGCCTGGGAAGGGCGAAAACAGCCTTCCCTGCTCCCCAGAGGTCCTCCAGAGGCCGAAAATGGCTTATTTCCTGACTTCCGGTGGGATTGGAAGGCCCAAAAATCAGCTGACCAGCGCACACAATGCGTGTTGGAGCTGAGCTAGGGCAACGTTCTCATGCCCACAGATCTGGCTCCACATGCCACCTGTGGCACGCGTGCCAGAGGGTCGCCATCACAGGACTAGGACATCTGGCCTGAAATGGTGATATTACAGCTATGTAAGATTAGATGAATTGTTATTTTTATGTCTTTGAGATCACAATTAAATAGATGAAATGTAGGAGTTGGGACTATTATATAAAAATGTTATTTGTATAATTTATAAACTTCCACCACAACAGTGAATGTTGTTCCAAATTATTAGCACCAGTCTCGACTTTGGCCAATGACACTAAGTATTAACCAACTTTGACACTTCAGTTTGACAGGAATCATCCACACGACAGAATTTACTCAGCCTTATCACTTTCCCTTTCTTTGTTTTCCTGTGTGAAACTATTTTATTCTGCTCTAGTCCCAAATTTCATATTTTGTACTTCTCCATTTTTTATCATTTTTACTATTCCTTTAAATTGTAGGCATGCTTTCTGCAGAGTATCGCCTCTAAAGTAGGTATGCTTTCTAGTTGGTAATGATGAACCTATTTCTAGAAAAAAAAATTCAAAAGTAGCTCAATTTATATAAGCACTGATAAGGAATTTCCCAACTCCAGAATTTTTTCTTTCTTTCTTTCTCAGAATGCTTCCATTGGGATTAAAGTAATTTGATTAGAAACAGTGCTCAAGTGAATTTATAGTTAGCTTAAAAGCAAGCACTGGAAATTCTGGCAGGAAAAAAATGCTACTGTAAAATCTAATAATAATCCCAAATTACATTTTCCCCAGTGGATACTTTTATATAAATAGGGCCAGTGCTTATATTTTGTCCAAGTGCCTTTCTTCTAAGTGCAAGATTACATAATCTACTCAAGGAGCCCAAAACTATATTTCAGTAGAGCCAAATTGCTCGTGACTTTATTATGGAATGAATCTATGCCATTTTTTCCTGTCTTTGTTTAAGACTTATTTCCTAACCTTTTCCTTTTGATCCTCAGTCCTATTAAGAGAGATGTGTTGCAAAGGTTCTCACACTGTTGTTATTACACAGCATGGACCTCTGAGTAAGGGTTGTTCCAGAATACAAGCAATGTTCAAAGATTTCATTTCAAATAACTGGAGATTAACACATTTTAATGTTGCTGAAGTTGAAAAACATTGACATAGATCTACAGTCCCTAATCCATAGATCTCATCTGCTCCTTAACCACTGATGTATGAATTCCAGTAGTATAATGTACCACCAAATTTAGAAAGTTCCCAAATATTACCACAATTAATGATATAGTAAATCATCCCCATTTTGAAAAGTAAGGTAAAAAATGTCCTATTTTTCATTTTCTCTTTCTTCTTCACAGCTGTGCTGAACAGTAACATTAGTAACTCTGCCCAAAAAGCAGCTTCTAGTCTCTACTATGATTATTGAGAAAAAAGTATGTCTGAATGTCTGTCTGAATTACTAGAATTATTTATTTTAAATGTGGAGAAGATTGGAACAGAGAGAAATTGGTAAAAGTACAAAAAGATGGATGAAATATATGGAAAGCTTTAATTTGCAAGAGGTTTAAATTCATTTTATTTTGGCACATAATATTTACATAAAATGGATTTATTTATTTTTACTGGTAATATTTACTTTTGAAATGATTAGTGGTTGTCTTTCCTCTGAGGCAAGGAGCTATGCAGATTTGCTGTTTAGGCTAAATTAAATTTAATCTCATTTTAGGCTCTTTTAAAATGCACTTGGAATAAATATGCTAACATTTGGCCAATATCAATTAAAAAACCCACTAGACAGAGACTGAGCTTGCCAACCTCACCATCATTCTATAAAAGTATGGCATAGGACCAGCGGTGGGATTCAAATAATTTAACAACCAGTTCTCTGCTCTAATAACCGGCTGGTAGGTGTGGCCATGGTGGGCGTGGCCAGGGGGCGTGACAGGGAGCACTCAGCCTTCTGCACCCCCTTGGGAGCAAAAATGGGCAGCGGGGGGACGACATGCCCCATTTTAAGCCTAGTAGACCTCTCTGCAGCGTCCTGCAAGCAAAAATGGTCCACCAGGTGGGTGTGCCGCACCCCTGTGCCCTGTTTTGGGCCTACGAGGCCTCCCTGAAGCCTCCTGGGTCACAGGGGGCCACACAATGCGCCCCTTGCCCCATTTTGGACCTAGTAGACCTCCCTGCACTTACCTGGGAGCCAAAATGGGGTATGTGGGAACTGTAGGGAGGGGCAGAGCTAGTCAGAAATTTAACTACTGGTTCGCTTGAACCAGCCTAAACTGGCTGAATCCCACCACTGTTAGGACAGCAGTCAGTGAGCCAAAACAGAAGCAGTGGTGACAAGATGGAGAATGGAATGGTGACCATAAATTTACCATTAAAACTGTTCCCTTCTGTCCATGGATGGAGTGGTATAGCACTTTAACTCAGTAGTGGAGAAAGGCTCAGAATCAATATATCTAATAATTTTATCCTCTCAAAATTAAAAAAGAATTGGAAAGGTTGTGGTGGGTCACACACTCCAATTTTATTGTGCATTTCCACCATGCTCTGGGAGAGCAGTTGCTACAAGAAAAATCTGCTGTCCAAAACCATGACACCGCTGTAATTCTGTGGAAGGATTCAACAAGGGTCCAGTCTTTTTTCAGAAACCAGGCTGCTACAAGCTCTTTTCCTTGAAATCATGACAAGGGAAAATTATCTGGCAGCCATCTGAAGTGTTGTCTGCAGCTAGTGTTGGCTGACAAACTCCCGAGAGAGACATGCTGAACAAAGCTTGTTTATGGCTCACAGTCACTTTTATTTTATCTGCCACTAGCTGTAAAAAACGTTCTCAAAAATTGGTACAGCCAGATCTGTTTCTTGTTTATCTAATGGTAGATGGGATGGTCAGATGGGTGGTTTAAGAAATCAGCCTTGCTTGTTACATGTTTACCTTTATCGTTGTTTGATTCTTACAAAGCTCAGTGTTCCTTGACAGGCCCCATTAGGGTCTTTCCAACAGCCATAGTCACTGTCATCATTATTTATTAATTCATCCATTTACAAAGAACTGACTGCACATTGATTTCAAGTATGCACCAAAGATAATCTCTACATCAAAAGAATTTGAAATCTAAGGCATTTCCCACAGGCCAAACATGGCCCAAGCATATTTTGAGATATGTGCCAATTCTTTTTCATGAGTAGCACAATTTTTCATTGGGTCTTAAAATAGGGCGATCGATTATTTGGTCTGGGACACATGATACAAATGGTTAGAAAATAGAAGTAAAGATTAAATGCAAAGGTAATTTAAGAGGTACATTAAAACTCAAAGGCAATGTATATAGTTAAAGGAAGAAAAAGAAATGTCAATTGTTATGTATATATGAGTATTGTTGATGCTGGAACGCTGTAAAGATTATAAATGTGATATAAAATGATGAAATAGGTCCAATAAAAATAATTTTAAAAAATAGGGTGAGTGGCATGCAGGGAATGTTTCTTAGTTTACTGACAAGCAAATAAAAACTGGCAAAGTTGGTGTTTTCTCTCGGGAGAAAGGAATCATATGTGGTCCCAGAATCTTTTCATTTAATATCAAAATACGCAGTATACACTGTAGGATCTGATTACTTTTTAGAAAACTATGTTTTTATTAAAATGTCTTATTCCTTCTCTCCCCTCACCCCAAGACCTATTTGGTGCCTTCTGCCAAATGACAGGAAGGAAATAGTTTCAATGCAAAGAACGTGGTCACAAAATCCTACAGAGTCCTGTGGGCTATTTGGGTTTTTTTAATCATTCCAGCCTTTTAAATACCCTTTGTATTAACCCTGTTTAGCATTCTTAGTTTTAACTCTAATCTTTGTATACTTCTATTACAACTGTAGAACTGTAATCCCAGTGAAAGCCAGTTTGATCTAGTTCCCCAAGGTTGCTGGGGCTAAAAGCAGAGAAACACTATTTCTAGCCAGATCCTGGGGCGATATTGTAATATAATTTTAATCACATTTGGTTTGTATCTCAAATGATTGTATCTTATTCCAGTCTTATCTTAGATCATATTTTATTCAAATTTCATTTTAAATCATGCGTAATTCCAATTTCATTTGGATAGTTGTATCAAACATTTGTAATGATTGGTTTCTGGAACTCTGCATTTTGAGACGGCCGAAGGGCTAATCAATAAATAAAAGACTATTTCTAGCCTTGCCTAGCTGCGCCCTTCTACAAATCCAAGATCAGTTTTAGGCAACTCTCAAATTACGTTTTGGATGGTTCCAAAATTCCTCATTATTGGACCAGTAAAATTCAACAGCGAATTGTCTAAATCTGATGACATGATTCCACCCACCCCATTACTAGGAAAACATGAAATAAAAAATGCCAAAGTTTGTGCTTGCAAACATGTTGGTTTTTTTTAAAGCAGAAATCCTCCACAATCTTTTGCTACACCTATTCACTTGCAAGATGTCATGACATTACTATCCCTCCCAGGCACTCTATGGCCATTGGTAACAATTCATTACAAAGTATAGAATCCATTATAAAAAGGCTTCTGGTTAAGGTGTTTCTATAATATTTAGAAACAATGTCAATGTTTCCCTGAAAATAAGCCCTCCCCTGAAAATAAGCCCTCCCTGAAAAATATTTAACCACATGCACAGCTGATCCATGCCTTTTACTCTAGTTAGGGTTAGGGAGACAGATCTGAAAATCAGGTAAGATGCCAAGAGGAGCCCCGTCTTGCTCCAGGTGCCCCAAAGTAATACCTCCTCAAAAATAAGGCCAAGTGCTTATTTCAGGGTTCAAAAAATATACGACAAGGTCTTATTTTTGGGAAAACATGGTACCAAGCAAAGCACTGTTTCAGTGAAAGGATTTTGTCCATGCAACCTGTTCTTTGAAACCTTCTGATATTCAAAATTTCACTGCTGCTCGAACTTAGAAGTTGAATCAAATAACAGAACTAAAATTGGAGGACATAGTCTTGTCTAAATTAGTTTTTTTAATCCCATGCTGGGATCCGGATCTGGCAATTCAGTTATTTCCAGTGACTCTCCCAGCTCTTCTTCATTGCCTAATTTTTTAGCCAGGCTTGCTAATAATTATACTAAATTTTACATCTCAGAAGTTCCCATCCGTTAATATTTTGACAAGTCAATATAAATGACTAAATCCTTTCAGTTTGCAATAAGCAATTTTGCCCAACTTTGAGCTCACAACCAAAGGGTTCAAAGATATAATTAATGTAGTTAAAGAATAAAACACCAGGCAGTAATAGAGTCTTTGCCAAATGTTATAAGAAACCCAACATTTATTGGCTCAATCACTAAAATAAGAGTTTAGCGGAAGGTACTATTTCCAGTATTTTGGCACAAGGAAAAGGGATTCGACCCAAAACCAGGGAAAGGTTTTACTTTTCTTGGAATCATACCCACAATTCAGGCTTCCTCATAAACTTAAAAATTAAGAGCTTGCCTCTCTATTTGTGAGATCCCTAGGGGAGATAATTGGCCCTTTTATAAATCATAAATGAAATGGCTCCATCTCGAAGGAGGTTGGCTGTACAATTTGAACAAATGAATCACCACCGTTACCTGAAAATGGTGAAGGGGCAGAAGAGTAGAGCATCATGGAGTGCCCTCTGTACCCATTTATCCATCCCTTTGTTGTAGAATAGAACAACATGAGTCATAGAACCCTCCTGGCTTCTCTAACCTTGCTGCCCCTATATACACTACAGCAGGGGTCTTCAATCCACAGCTGTGGAGCTGCATGTGGCTCTTTCATCCCTCTGCTGCAGCTCCCTGTCACTCAAAACATGTATCACACCTGCCAGCATGTCATTTATTGAGCTTTTTGACCCATCTTCTTTTTTTCAAAGTTCAAAATGTTTTTATTGTAAAATGGTAAATATTTCCCTTGCACATATGTGCTAGTCTTTTCTGGCTCTGGGGGGGTGCTTATCTCCTTTTCAAAGCCGAAGAGCCAGCGCTGTCCGAAGACCTCTCGTGGTCATGTGGCCGGCATGATTAAATGCCAAAGGCGCACAGAACACTGTTACCTTCCCACCAAAGGTGTTCCCTATTATTTCTACTTGCATTTTTACGTGCTTTTGAAACTGCTAGGTTGACAGAAGCTGGGACAAGTAACGGGAGCTCGCCCCATTACGTGGCACTAGGGATTCGAACTGCTGAACTGCTGACCTTCCAATTGACAAGCTCAGATGCCTTGTTTTCTGTATAGCAGTTCATTGATTTCATAAATGCAGCACACTATAGTTTTTATAAACATAGCATAAAGGTAAAAAAAAACGATATCAAAGGGGTTTTGTGGCTCCTGGTGTTTTCTTTTCTGTGGGAAATGGTCCAAATGGCTCTTTGAGTGTTTAAGGTTGCAGACCCCTGAACTACAGTAAGTAGTCCCACTGGTAGTTAGATTTATAACCTATCTCTCCAGCAGAAGCTCAAGAATCCACAATCTTTCCTCATCCCATATTTCCCCTATATAACAACACCCTGTAGTTTTGACACAGAAAAAGTTTTTATGACTGAGAATAGAGGTGAACACCGCACTGACTAAATTAGTATTCAACTTCCAATCATATGAGCTGATATATATAATATGCTAGATTAGAATGTAAAACTGTTGTGTTGTTGAAAATGCATCATATTTTGAAATGCATTTTAATAAGTTCTGATCATTGGTCCTTGTTGTTTTGTACTAAATAAGGGAACAAGAGAATCCCATGAATGAAAGAGAACAATTTAGGTCAGCAGATGACAATATTAGCATAGTTTCAGAATTGGTATGACCAGTGAAATTGCTTTGATCAATGGAAACTTAATGGCAAGGGCAAATAACCAGAAGCATTCATTGCATTCAAATAAACCAGAGAAGAGTTTTTTTATTGCTACCTGTAATACAAAAATCTAGTCAACTAATGGTCATAGCGAAATTGCACTAGATAAGGGCCAACAGAATTCACAGGGGGTTGGATTCAGGTCTTTTGTGACAATCCAATGACTCTAAACTGATAATGTGTTTAACCCCACCTTCCAGTTCAGTCTCTTCTGCTACACTAACTTGGTGCTGAATGATGGAAGTTGTCTTTTGATTTCCTGGATTTTCAGTGAGTCTCTCCAGTCTCCACCATCAGTCATTGTAACATTCTGGAATATAATGAGAAGGCAGACTATGTGATTCTGATGAGGTGAGGCTGCATGGAAATTGACACACAGAACTGCACAGTTTAACAAGAACTCTGAGTTGATTTGTTTGATGGTTCATTGGTTTATTTTCTTGGCTGTCCATAGCGTATTCAAAAATATTCTCTAACATCAAAGTTTAAAAGAACCAACATTCTTCTTAATTAGTTTTTTCAACATCCAACTTTGGTTCCATAGAATTATTCTGATCTTTGGAGGTGTAGACCAGGGGTGTCAAATTCTATTTCATGCTACATCAGGGTTGTGTTTGACTTCAGGGAGCTGGGGTGGGCATGGCCAGCTTGACGTCATTCATGTCGGATGGTGCCTGTGTGGTGGCCCAAGGGCTCTGCCAGTGCAAATAGGCTCCTGAGTTTTTGGTTGTGACCAAAACCCTCTGCCAGTGAAAATGGAGCCTGTGGCTCTCCCGAGCTCCATTTTTGCTGACAGAGGCACTGTGGGCTGGTCCTTCGCTGTTTCCAGGGTGGTCCTTCAGGCCAGATCTAAGCAACCCAGGCCTTGAGTTTGACACCCCTGGTGTAGACACATCATGACATCTGAATATCTTTTCCAATAGATTTCATGGTTGCTCTAACAAAGTTCTAGTCTGCAGTGTATTTCTTGACTGCTGGTTCCTTTACTACTGATGATTGATCTGGAAAAACAAAAGCTAGGTTCTACTTCAATCTCTTCATTGTCAATTCTAAGGCTGGTTGTTCTGCTTGCTGGAATTATTTTGAACCCCTTTATATATATATATATTGGTGGTGGTGGTGTTAGTTGCAAAGTTGTGTCCAACCCATCGCAACCCCATGGACAACGTTCCTCCAGGCCTTCCTGTCCTCCACCATCCTCTGGAGTCCACCC
>JANHFP010001375.1:44558-64899 GCA_032468135.1 Calamaria suluensis
GAGGAAGGAAGAGAGAGACAGAGAAAGTGAAAGAAAAGAGAAAGGGATTTCATTTTTAAGAAATAGGAAAGAAAGAAAGAGGGAGGGAGCGAGTACAGTACAGTACCGTAGTCACCGTAGCGAAGCACGGGTACCTGCTAGTTCTGTATATTTCTTTAGCTATGAGGTCTCTAAGTGATGTAAGTAAATATTCTGTATACTACTTTAGCTATGAGGTCTCTTAAGTGATGTGTGTGAATATTTTATATTGCCCTAATACGTAATAATCTCTCCCCGACAACCGGCAACTTCCCAACCTGGACAAAAACTTTTCGGTACAGATTTAGAATTGGGCACACGCACACGCACACGCAGGCACGCACACATGCTCAAACCGCCCCAAAATCATTCCACAGCAGGCTTGTTTGAATGTGCCTCCTTCGATATAAAGGATTCGACTGCCAGCCACTCAGCGGACGCCACATCCTTCCTGAAGCCCCGCCCAGTACCAAAGCCACCGAGTTGGAACGTACCATTCGTGTTGATCATGGGGAAACGAGCCCCAGAGCTTACGTTCCCCGTTTTTTAAACTACGTTCCACTCCCACAGGTTGAAAAGAGCAAATCGTTCTGCCCTGTCCAAATATCGGTCCTGCCGTTTAAGAGCAAGTCTTATGCCGGGCTAAATGGTATATCCCACAGCTCCGGGCGGAAGTGGGGTCTTCCCTTGGTGTGCAGGCGAGGGGGAAAATGGCGGTCCCGGGTAAGCAGTGCGGGGTGAGGTGGCGACGGCGTGGAAAGGGATTGTCGCTTTTGCAGTCCTGCTTAGGGCGGGCGGGTAGAGGGGCCCTTTCTGAAGTCTGAGGTGCGAGATCCCCCTCAGGGAACCTGGGCACGATTAGAATGGATCTTACCTATCGTGTCAAGGCTGGTAGAAAAAGCTTTACCTGCTGAATACCTACCTGTCAAGCAGCTGACGAACACAAAGGAGTCGTGTTTGGAGCATCAGTTGTCATTTAAAGCAAGTGGCAATTGTATGCGTTCCTTAAACTTACCCTAAATAGAACTGAGCCTGTTTCGCTACTGTAGCATTAACCGAATAGGCTTCATACTGTAAAGGCTTTTATTTCCCTACGCCTTCGTCCTGTACATTTTTTATGTTCACTGATGCTTTCTGTCAGGTAATTGTGCTTAGCTAATTACGTTCTTTAATCTCCATGTCAGTATGCGGATGTAAATTCAATCTGGTTCTGAAAACACATTCCTGAAATGTAAAATTGCACTAGAAGATTGTAATCATCTCAGCCTTTTGATAAGGAAGCCTGATTCAATGCTACCTGAGTTCTGCCACTTTCTCTTGCACACGGTCAATCTCTGCACAGTTAAAGGAGGACAAGAAAATGGGGATTAAGTAGCTTGAAAGGTTGTTTGTATGGATTAATTTCTGTTTTGTAATGGTGTGAATGTGAAATTGGAAGGCAATTGATTCAGATGGTCATTCTAAATTAACGGGAAGCTACTTGTGTTTGAGGCAGAATAGAATTGCCTGTCTTCAAACTTTTTTTAATGTCAGTGTCATTTCTGAATGGCTAGTTCTTGTGTTTTACGAGCTTCTTTGCACTATAGGTGGCAGGAAATTGGTTGCAAGTGAGATAAAACAATTTGTTTGCCTTTCAGCCAATTATTTGCATTTGCATTTTGATTTGGGCTAATTAAAACATTGTCTTTTTTCATTCCAAGATATCTAGACGAAAGTTGATCTGTTTTTAAACAGATCAACTTTAATATTTGCAAATATATTCCTTGTTATGTTGGAAACGTAGCCTGTTTTAATAAAACTTGTTAACAGTATGTTGTGCATGAGCATAAAATTTGTTTCTTTAATTATGTTTTTGACTCTAATACTTTTTCTCCTTGGGCTAAGGATATCTGAATAGTGTAATAATCCAACTAGATAAAGAAAATTATTCAAAAACTAATATATGCACTCAATGATATTTACAGGAATTTATCTTTTCTCCTTTTTTTTCAGGGTATCTTACATTTTTCATTTTGGTCTTAATATCTGTGGACAAGATAGCAGCCTTGACTCCTAGTCATTATCTCACGGTGCATGATGTTCAGAGGTTACAAAACTCTTTGGATCGTCCATTTACTGATTTAGAAGGAAGTTATTATACCATCGTAGGATTGAATCAATTAGGTGGGAAAGTGGATGATGAAAAGGTGAGGATATATCTTTGGGACATTCAAAATATTGAGGAATCCATGATGAATGAACTGATTTATCTGCACATAAATTACTGTAAGCATAAATTTTGCCATTTACTCTGGGCAAACAATATTTCTTTCAGGTATACAAATATCATGCACTTCAAGGGTCCCCAACTACTACTACTCGCAGTTCTACTCATGTGAGCACTGGGTGTTTGCGTGCACATGCACATGCATACACCTGCCCCTCCCACAAAACCATCTCCTCTTTCCCCTGAAGCTGAAAATTGCTCTGGCAATATTGTACAAGAAAAGGACAAATCTCATAATGCATTCAGGAGAGTTCTTATACAGTTTTTATTTCTTAAAACCTACGAATTCTTACCTGGAATTATTTATGCGTTAGCTTTATTCTGTTTGTTATTTTTATATAAATCTCAATAAATTACTGATTTTTATTGCAAGTATTTTTAACGGAATAGCATCAATAAGCATTACACTAATGTCTCTACTTCTGGGAGAGGATCATGGCAGATACATCAAAAGTAAGAGAAGCAATGAAACTTAAACAAAAGTTTATTCTCCTGTATCAGGCAATTGCTTATTTTGAATTCCTCTTAAACTCATTGGCTAATGTATACCTGAATCCTTTCTATTAACATTTTAGGAAATGGAGAAGAAATTATGCATATTATATAAAGAAATAAAGAACTATCACATTCATGTAATTTATTATTCACCCATTAAATATATGTGTTTCACTTTTATTCTTATCTAGCTTCTTTGAGTTTAATTGCCCATATTTTTATTCATCAGTCTCATTCTCAGTCACCTTACATCGCACCCTGGAGATCTTCCTATAGTGTGGAGTACAGAAACTTAATGTAATTTTGGTCATATGACAAACATCTTCTTAATTTTTATAAGGCAAAAGCAAGAAAGACTAGAAGTCGCCGGTGTGTATAGACAAAGAACTGTGTTGTAATTAACAATATGTTTGATTAGGGAGATCAAGGTTCAAAGCCCAGCTCAGCCATAATATACAACTGATAAAATTGAATGATAGGATTGTTGAATACCAGCGTAGTATGCACTATTTTGTACAATCCCGATTTAGGTCAATTAGGAATGGGCCATGTATTATTTCTTTTTAAAATTGTATGAATCTGCCTTATATTGAGTCAGAATAGTGTTCAGTTTATCAGTATTGTCTATATTGGCAATGGTCCTTCATGGTTTCATACATTATTTTTCAGGAAGTAATAGAAATTAAAACTGATATTCTTCATGCAGAATATATTCTTTGTGCCTGTTCCTGATTATTATACCTTCTTCAAAGTATTTTAATCCATATATAGAGAGATATAGATATGTACTATTATTTCAGACAAATAATTTCTGTATGAGTTCAAACATTTCTAATTCTTTCTGGATTGAACAATAAATTTCCTCCAATAGATGGTGCTAACACTTCAGTTGCTGCCTATTTTTCTATTATCTACCTTGGGCAACTTGCACTCTGTATCAGTTATTTTAATTAAACCCATAAAAAAGTCTCAGCCTGCTTAACTATCTCTGGTTTGGAAGCTACATAGGGGTCATTGTTATAAGATTATAGATTAGATGAGAAATTTTCAAAAAGTTTGTAATGGTGAATTACTTCTATGTGGCTGCTTAGGGAGCAATATGGACAATATATTAATATAAATCACCAGGAATTGAACTCAAATTGAAAGAGTAGGGTTTTTTTTAGTTTAATTGCCTTCAGGCTACCATTTGAAGATACATGCCTGCCTTCCTTACATCCATTATTATTTTATTAAATAATAAATCAGGTACACTATGTTTCACTAAGCATTTGCCTGTTATGTACTGAAAATATTCTATAGATGCTTCTGTTTGCTTCTAGAGATAAAAACCCTCGTGTCTTTGAGAATGAAGGAGCAAAGCAGCCTGTAGTGTTAAGCAAGAAAGGGAATAGAACAGGAACTTGCCCTTTCATTTGGTGGATGGAAATTAATGAATTATAAGCTATGTTATACCAGATATCATTGTATATGTCTAGCCTGGTATTAGGTTTTTGTTTTTGTTTTTTTCTATAAAACCTACATTGGTAAGATTTCCCCTGGTAAATAACTGGGAACATTACATTTAGCATGTGCTAATTGCCGTAATGATTTAAGTCCATCTTTTTCTTACTAGGCTGCTTGCAATTTTATAAAATCTAAATTGGACCCTGATAGTATTGACTCCCTCTTCTATGCTGCACAAGGAAGTCAGGCACTAGCTGGATGTGAGGTAAGTTCAGTTTTTCAGGAAAAATATGTTCTCTTGTACAAATGTTTCATCTGTTTGTGTTATGATTAATTTGACAACAGCTGTTTCTGAGACATATGTTTGTAGGTTAAAATAAGCCATTATTGGGGTTATATAAAATAACACTATAGCAGAAGGCAGATTATTTAACCTGTTTTAAGCAATGTGACATTGCAGATTAAACAAGTAGGGCTTCAAAATAACGTTAAGGATAATTTTGTTCTATGTTGGATACAGTTTCTATTTATATGTAGTCAATATTCTTATAATTGACTTCATTTCTGAATGGCTGAAAATCACTTATATGTGATTCTGGATGATTTTCAACTAAGATGTTTATGAGCAGAAATGTATGGTATGCATTCAATTTATGGAAGGGTAGTTTACTGCTTTCTGATTTTCGCAAAACCAGTACTGTCTCTAAGTGATTAGTTTCTGATTTCCAGATTTTCTTCCATTCTGCTCGTTGAAACTTTGATTAAGCATAAGTACTAGCCTTAAAACAGAATTTGCAGTGACTTTAGACTGTAAGTATAACCTGGAGTGCACCATAGTTGGAATACGTCTTTTGTTCAAGTTATTTCATTTAATCAGCTGTATGAACGTTGTACATCCAAAATAGTACAAAATAGTTCATTTATAGAGGACAGTGTCATTAGCTTTTGAAGAACCTAAAGTTTATGTATGATGTAAGCAGTAGTATAAATAGAGGTTCCTGGGTTCATCCCTTGTCCTCCAGTTAAAAGAGATCACATTTAGTTAATGGGAAAGATATCTGCCTGAAATTCAGTAGTTGTATATCAGAACGGACAGTACTGTGCCTGATTTGGCATGTCAGGTTTTTGTTTCTGAGTCTGAAGGATTTTGAAGACTTGACTTCCATTAGGAAGCAATTATTAGCTCTATTGCTAAACACTTATGGCAATGATTTATGTGTACTGCATTTAGTATATTATTCCTAGATTGCTATTTCAAATGAAACCAGGGAATTGCTACTTGAAGCTATCAGTGAAGATTCTTCAATTGCCCAGATTTATCATGCTGTTGGAGCCTTGAATGGTTTTGGGCTTCCTCTCGCTTCCCAAGAAGCCCTGACTGCACTCACTTCTCGCCTTAGCAAAGAAGAAAACATCTTGGCGTAAGTGTTTATCTTGAGGATCACTCAGAGAAACATTTGGAATACCGACACAGCTAGGCTGCTATGTTGTTTTTTACTTCTGCATTATAGTTATTTCTTCTTAAGATGAACCGAGTTATTTAACAAGATCTAGTTTACTGACACCTATGTAACTTATGCCACATGGTTTACGAGCCATAAGCATGGAACAGAATTGGGAATATAATTGGATTACTGTACACTTTTGGATTGATGAACTTCTAACTTAGCTATTCATAGAAATGTTAATTATCATATTTGCATGTTAGCATTTGAACACCGCTGCAGTTTCTAGTCTAGGAAAATAAAATTGATTTTAATCAAATCGTAGGACTTTTTAGAAACATTTTATGAAAACCTTTTTACCAAATGAATCCCAATTTGTTAATGCTGTTTTTAATAGATATTCCTGTTTCGTACTTCTGAGATCAATCTGCTTGTAGTTGGTAGGATCATATATTATGGTTTATGTTGTTTCAGAACAATTCAGGCCTTGCAAACTGCATCCTATTTATCCCAGCAGGCAGATTTAAGAAGTATTGTGGAAGAAATAGAGGTTTGTTTTAGATTTATTTGTTACAGTGTGCCTTTCTGTTTTATTCTCATCTATCTAACCATATAAAACAGATTAAACCAATTTTTAAAACAATATGCAGATAGTCCTTGACTTACAACCATTCATTTAGTGACTGTTCAAAATTACAGTAGCACTGAAAAAAGTGACATGAACATTTTTCATGTGACTGTTATGACATCTTCCTGACCATGTAATCAGAATTCAGATGCTTGGCAACTGACTCGTATTTATGATGGTTGCAATGTCCCAGGGTCACGTGATCTCCTTTTGCTATCTGATGAACAAAGTCTTTGGGGAAGCTAGATTCACTTAACAACTATGTTACTAACTTAACAGCTGCAGTGTTTTACTTGACAACTGTGACAAGAAAGTTGTAAAATGGGGCAAAACTCACTTAACAAATGTTAGCCTCAGAAATATTGGCTCGGTTGTGGTTGTAAGTCAAGGACTACCTGTAACTATATTTTAAATACCAACAATATTCTAAAAGCAGTAAAAGAGTAACTGGCATTCAAGCCTCAAATACTTATTTTTTTCACGATCCATGCTATATTTCAAGGAAGTATGGATACTTACCAGTAGCAGAATGGGGCAAAAAGAGACAAAAAAGAAAACTTTCCTTTTCTCTGTCTTTTTGTTATTCACGTTTTAATTACTTTGCCCCCCTCACTCTCACAAAGTCCATCCATTACAGAGTTAGGATGCTTGAGGCTGTTGCTGCACTGTCCTATTCCCAGTTCCCACTATGCAAATTTTCTTGCTGTGTTCGTATTTAATATTCAAGGTTTTTACTGCGCTGAATTTTTCTCATTCATTAGAATCAAAATACACTTTTCTTCATTTGATGTTCCCTAGATATGAAAAGAATATCCCAAGATTAATAATGGGTAAAGGAAAAAAGGCAGCAAAACTCCTGGGTACGGGAGGAGATGCTGTACATTAGATAGATGAGATAGCTGTAAATTTATTTGCTGTCATCTTTTTTGTAGGATCTTGTTGCACGCTTGGATGATCTAGGAGGAGTGTATCTACAATTTGAAGAAGGGCTTGAAGCAACTGCATTATTTGTAGCTGCCACTTACAGTCTCTCAGATCATGTTGGCACTGAGCCGGCAATAAAAGAAGTAGGTAACTTTTGGAATCTGGTATTGTAATGATTTAGAATAAAGAACTATACATTCAAAACTGAATTTGGACTGTTGCAAGATGTGAATGGGTTCATAAATATTTAACTATTCCAGTTTTGGTATGTGACAATGAAATGTCAGTTTTTAATGCCAGTGTCAAAGCAGAATGGTGTTTTAACAATGCAGAGCTGTCAAAGACATAAAATCAGATATAGTCACATCACTTAATGGCTGCCATGACTTATGACCATTATTCTGGACTCAGTTATGTTTGTAAATTGCTTCTTGAGTGGAAGGGGAAAAAAGGAGAAAAATAACTCTATTAAGCTCTGCTCTGGGTTGCACTTAATACAAATAATTGATTTCTATGCACTTACCCTAATTCTGAAGTTAAATAATTTCAGCATCATATAGGGAAAAATTGCTATAGTGGCAGAGAGTTATAGCAACTGGATTTATTTTCTTTCTGGTTTGAAACAGCAAAATGTTTCAAACCACAAAAAGAAAAGAAGTCCAATTGTCATTATTCAACTTCCAGACAACTATCTGGATGGCTGAGAATCTTCATCAATCTTCAGTCACTGTTTAGGGTTCTCCTTTATCTTAAAACATAAAGCAATCATAAAAACTGTACATAGGCAAAGATTTCAAAAAAGATATCAAATGTTTATTACCTAGGTGTGTACTGAAAAGTTGCGCCGTTCATAAAACCGACATTAAGATAACAAGTTTAATTTTTTTGGAAAAGTCAACAATTACAGAAAAACTAGAAAGTGCTTGTAATCGGTAGGAATACTAAGTTATTCTGGCTCAGATGTCAGGTATGATTAGGCTACTCACAATGACAGAATGGAAAAAGTGAATTTAACAAACTGAAAGGAAAGAAATTTAATAATTTTCAGGTAAAACCATTAATTAATGGACTACATCGGATGACCTTATAATGTAGAGAAAGACTCAAGTTACTTATGAAACCTTTTTAATGTCATCTTCTAAAAAATATATTTTGTCTTGACAGTTAAGGGCTAGTCATAAAATTGTATTTCGCTGAACTGAATATATAATTACTGCCTATTATTTCCAATTAGTATTGGGAATGTGTAATGGACTAGAAAGGTCTCAAGTCTATTCCCTCTTTTTAAGAATTGCTGCAAAACCAACATTTTCTAAATCACATGCTTTAAACATTACCCAGGTGAAACTAAAGTGATGTGTTATAGGCTGCTTGTCATAAAGTGATTTTAAAAATACCAAGGTCCCAAAATGGTCCAATTAAAAGTAATTATTTGGTGTGAGTTGTGACATTGTGTTGTCAGGAGATTTTTTTAATATATAAAAACTGTTAATAAATTATATTTCATTGGAGAAATTAAAACTGCTTGAGGTTTTCGTAATTTAATAGGACTGTGCCTATTTATATGGGCATGCTTTTTTATGATTCCACATAAAGAATTAAGTTTGACAAATTTTCAAACCACCCACAATGCTTTTAATGATATGTGATGCTTTGATTAGGTACCCAAAATGGTGGTAAAATAATATCTCTACCTTTCCTTTATAACAAAAATAACAATAACTAAAATCTCATAAGACATTCATTTTTAACAGGACAATTTCATAGATTTTCTAAATTAAATATATTATTAAGGTGAAATTTTAATTTTCCTGATTTTTGGCTCTATCACGGAATTTTTCTTTAGAACCCAGTCTTACTGATTCAGATTATTCTTTTTTGTGTATGTACTTTCAAGACTGTCTCCATTTTTGGACACTGCCTGGACTGAAGTGATTTGCCATGACCACCTTCCTGGGGTTGAGAGAGAGTGACTGGCCCAAGGTCACCCAATTGATTTCATGGCTGAAGTGGGACTAAAACTCAGTCTCCTGGCTTCTACTTGATATCTTAACCATTACACCAAACTGGCTCTCAAGTTTTGTGCCATTCTAAGTCTATGATAGTTTTAAATATATAATTAAAAGAGTATTGCTAAGGTAGGCATTAAATGTCCAGAATAAAGAATTGGAATATGCCATATTATAAATAATTAAGGCTCTTAAATAAATTTTAAATGTGTTTCTTATTGTTTTAATGTAAAACTAATTCAACAAAATATTTTTTCATACTTTATAAACAAACCAGAGAAAACTTTTAACCAGATTGGCTGTCAGCCTTGTTTTATTAACAACAAAGCTCTTACTCATGGCATGGACTTGTCCCCTTGGTTTCTAATTTTGGTTTAAATTGGGTTTAAAAATATGAACACAGAAATGAATTACTGCACATGCCAAAAACTTTGAACTTAACTAATTTATGAAGAATTATAGATTTTTTTGAACATAAGGGACAACATCCCCCCATTTTATTTTCAGTGTATTCCTAGACTGATACTGGATCACCAAGTATATGCTTATTTTCTATTTATGAACTAGCTCTCCATCAAGGTAATGGAAAGGCTGAGCAATAATAAATATTTCATATAATCAAGATGTAATGATCTGTTTAGAAATTTAGCTGAATGATTTGCTGTATATAATATGGCTTTTTAATTTTTCCTCTTTTTCCATAATTCCTTTCTTTTTGTCTCTTAAAACAATAAAATGCTTATTTTTGCTTATTTTTTTTTATTTCCAGGATCAGCTCATCCAGCTGATGAATGCCATTTTCAGCAAGAAAAACTTTGAGATTCTTTCCGAAGCTTTCAGTGTGGCTTGTGCTGCAGCCTCCCTTTCCCAGAATCGTTACCATCTGCCGGTCATTGCTGTGACTGAGGGATCTGCTGCAGTTTCTCACCATCAGCCAATACTTACGGTCAGTGGCTACACCGCGAATGTCTTAATACCTGGAGTAGGAAGTGAAAATATTTGCATTGGGAAGATAATACTAAGACTGGTTGTTGAAGCAGAAATATGAGGACGAAAAATAATTTATAAAATCTTTTACATTCTTTAGCTTAAAGTGACAAATGTGATGTCACAGCCACTAACTCAAGCAACTGTAACCTTGGATCATGTAAAGTCTGTTGCAACTAAAGCCACAGTCCTTCAGCAGTCTACTTTTTCTCTGTCTGGGTAAGCAGAATATTGTTTTTTTCAAAACCTTTGTCCTTCATTTTCAGCTTGGAAGATCCCCATTCTTCCCAATTTAAAATAGATCCCAGATTAAAAATAAATATGGATCCAGTAATGCTCATGAATAGCTCAGTCTTTTTGACATTTGGAATTCATAGTTTTTGTTTCCAAATGGTAACTTGTGACTTTTCATTCTGTTCCCGTGCTGTTGGAGGTTTTGTGAGCCACTGTTAAAAGCAAAGGCATCCCACCTCTGGCTTTTTTAATAATTGTTATGTATATAGCCATCAATTTTCTGCAATTTTACAGCTATGTTTTTATTAACAGAGACGTCTTTGAGCTGAATTTCATGAGTGTGAAGCCTGCTAGCGGCTATTATGATTTTGCAATCAGCATTAATGGAGATAGTCGGTTTATAGCAAACAAAGTTGAGGTAGGTATATATTCTAAGTCCCTTTTTATTCTTGGCAGGAACTTGTTCATTATAACTATTTTGGTTCTTGTTACTTGAAAAATACTTATTTTTGTCAACATATAATTTGTCACAGAATTCAATTTGGGTTCACTGAGGTTTTGTCTTCTTAGCTTTCTTGCTGGAGCCGATCTTCAGAGAACTTCTCTCTAGTCACGAAATGCTAGAGAGAAGTTTCCTGAAAATGGTTTGGCTACAGCTTGAGTCCAAAAGCTTGGAAGACAAAACCTCTGGTCCCAGTGACCGACCCAGTTTGGATCCTGCAACATTCTCTTGGAACACGTATATTCAATTCTTCCTTCATTTAATTTGTTGTTCATGGGGTTTGGTTTTGTTTTTTAATTCACGTAGCTGTCCTGCATGGAATATGTCCTTTCCTTTCTCCCTTCCCAAATAACTGTTACCATAATGCTAGGCCAGAGGCTTTGTATCAGAATGAGTGATAGTCAGACTTTGGAGACCTATGGTCAGAAAAATTTTCCAGGGAGAAAAAAGTATGTTGCATTGAATGGATGGGGAGGACAATAACAAAGATGGTTTTAATTGTGTGTAACTAATGTATTTGTATAATGTATAAAATATATTGTACAATGTATAAAAATACTATATTTTTATAAATATTTTAAATGATTGGCTTTTTTGTAATGGCAGACATCCACCAAACGAAGGTTCATACCAAACATACCCCAATTTTCTCACATTCACGATATCTCACATTTACCACCTTCAAAAAGACATTCAGTATTTTCTCATATTTCACTATTAAGAGGTAGCCTCATATTACTTTGCTTTGCTCATGTAAAAATACCAAACTAGAGAATCCTGCTCATGCTTCTTTTTTTAATTTTATTTAGTCTGTATTTGGGGAATGTCCAACTGTTACCCCATTTCTTCTATTCAGCATCGCTATGATTGCATCTCATACTTACTAGACTTTGTTGAATTAAAAATTGTTTAACAAAACAACTAGCCACATGCAAACTGCATGCTAGCCATCTGCAGGATACTGCTTCAGAATGGTGGAGCAGGGCTTGTAGTTGCTCCTTCTTGAGGGTCTGCAAGTTTGATTTATTCATCTGGAACTCCTGCAGACATGGCTCATGTTGTTGGAAAAGGGCTCAATTGTAACCAGCTTAGCATTGTATCCCCTTTAAAATATATTTCCTGCTCATTGTTAAGGGTTAATGTAGGGTGGAGAGATACTTTCTCTGAAAAAGCTAACTTTTTTCTTGAGTTCAGTGGATGAAGGTATGTGCAAAATGGAATGGGTCACTTTTTCTAAATTTTCAAGATAACCCTTGAAGGATTATTTTAATAATTAAACATATTGTGAGACATGCAATGGCAGCTAACCACCATAAATTAGCAATGCAGTTGGAAGATGTTTCAGCAACTGAAAAAACGGTGGTGGTTTTAAGACTAAGGGGCAAGTTGCCCAACTGAATTTGGGGCCAAAAAACCCTTATTCATTAACACTGAAACATGAAACATATTTATTTTGAAGTAGCAAATAGAAATTTATTCCGTAGCTTACTTGCAGTTCATCGATATTTTGACAGATCTTAACAAAGCAATTTCCAGTTTGCATACTTTCCTTGCAGTCAAATCTTTTCATTCCTATTGAGTTTCTTTTTAAAAAAGTCATTCCCAAAGTGACAGCGATGGCAGTTCGAAACAATTTGTATGCGTGCTATTTTTTTTTCAAGAGCTGTTTACCATATTTGATATTCTCTTCACCCCCTCAATTGCTTATTTAATTGAAAAATTAACCTTTAAGACTTGTTGCTCATTCAGCATGCATCATCTAGAGGTCACTTGTTTGCACATGCCAAGCTCTACCATACTTATCAAAATTGATGTGGTAATTGGAGTAATAATCTCTCTTAAAACATCAGAGTGGGATTTATGGGGCTGCTTAAGCACTCTGGCTACTTAAAGTGAGTACTAGTGGCCATGCATTAACGGTGATGGCTTAGTAAGAATACAGCTTTAATAATAAGGCATTTTATTACTGGAGAAAACTGTCAGGTGGGCTGCTTATTAGAGGTTGTCATTAGATTAATTAGTGCTATAGCAGTTTCAACAATTATGATCTAAACTTTAATAAGTAAAGTAAAAATACCATATTCTCCATAATTTATGTGTGCATGTATGTAATGTTCCAACACAGTAAAACAAACCTATCTTTTGTTTATCAAAACAAAAGATAAATCTTTATTTAAATATTCCCATATGTCATCTTCAAAGTGTCGTGTCTGAAACGTTTTTCACAATTGCCTCCCTGATTTACTGTGGAAATTTTAATCAAAGTAAAATGTGTTGTTGATCAAATAGGAAACAGCATTCAGACCGCTGTTCATATATTTTTATGCCTCTGGAAAGGAGAAGAAAATCTTGTTCCAAGTCCTCATTGCTCCCTGTGGCCAAGTACTGTACTAAATTAGGCTCATGACTAAACTCTTGGTGTTCTGGTCTGACCTTGGAATACTCAAAAACAGTTTTTTTGAGCCTGGAATAGATAACATCATTTGTGTAACAAAGTACCAATAATTAACAAATAACAATAGATTAAATTGAACTTTAAGGACAGACATTCCCTTTGTTGTGTAAATGCATAATGCTGATTGATCACAACCACTATAATTTAAGCAAAGACATAACTCATAAACTCATAATCATGCAGTGCCTCATAGAGAACCATAGTAAGTATTCCCTGTGACTAGAAAACAGAGCTAGTTAACTAGTCAAATTCTTGCTTCCTTAAATTTCCCTCATACAATCAAACATTGATTTGCCTCGTATACCAGAGGTCTCCAACCTTGGCAACTTGTGGACTTCCTCCCAGAATCCCTCAGCCAACAAAACTGGATGAGGAATTCTAGGAGTTAAAGTCCAAAAGTCTTAAAGTTGTCCTATACTATCTTTTCAATCATAGTGAATAAAGTTATGGTATCTCTTTTCTGGAGACTCCCATCATTAATAAAGTGTTACAAAGTGTCTTTTAGGAGAAAGGGTTGATGGATAATTGATTAAAGTATGGAAGTATATTAATGTGTGAATGCAATTATATCCAAAATCAAAAGCTGATTCTTGGATTTTTTTTATACATTCTCAAAAAAGAAAGAAAGAAACAGGTGCAGAAGTAGCCTAATTTCCAAAAATATAGCACAAATGAAATATTACTCATCACCTGTTTAAAATATAGCATATGTTGTGTATGTAAGAGTGTGTGAGAGAGAGAAGCTCATCATTTATTTTGTTTCTTGCTTGCAGTTGAAAGTCAAAGTCTCAACTGAAGTTGGTATTACAAATGTGGATCTCTTTACTGTGGATAAAGACCAGAGCATTGCACCCAAAACTACCAGGTAAAATACCAGTACATTGGGGTGGTATTCACTTACCTTCACTATCAGTTCGCAAACATGAACATGCATGCTCGCTTAGTTCGCACACAACATCTCTGCACATGCGCAGAGCCTTCCACGCATGCACAGATCATCAAAAATGGGACGCGATGGTGTGCAGAGCCTCCTGCAGCCACCACTACCGGTTCGCCCAAACCAGATAGAACCGGCTGAATACCACAACTGCAGCACATACAACTCAGTACTGAATGTCAACACTAAATCCAGGCTTTGCCAATATGTTATCAAGGAAATAAATTATATAAATTGATCTCTATTTTGAGATTTTTAAATGTTAGGTTTTATACTAGATGTGCATGGTTGGGTGTTTACACTCTCAACAGCAACTATTCCTTTAAAAATTTCAAGCATCAGATTATTAATTCCTTAACCGCTCAGTCAGCCAGAGCAAACAGAACACTGAACAGGATTTGTTATTTTAATTTGTTTGCTGAACCTCTTGTGTCCTTGCCTGCCTTCTCTTTGAAAATGAAAGTGTAAAGGGAAATTACCCTTCTTGAAATTCTAGAAAGTGATATTCTTCTTTCTGCTTTTACTGGGTTTTTTTTACAATCTCATTTTGTAATCAACCTACCAACCATCTTTCTCTTTTGTGATTCAACTATGCAACTGTTCCGTTTCCTTATTGACCCATATATTCTAGGGTTCAAACATGACTGGAAATCTGATCATTTGGTGTATAAGCTTTAGTTCCTAATCTTAAATATATAACAGAAGGTGACAGACAATGTGCTCTGAGTTGACAGCCACCTCTCTTCATGCTAAAAAGGCCCTCAGTAATAAATATATAAATGACCCAAATTGAATCTTATACAAAAAGATAATTGGGTTTAGCAATCAAATTTGGGGGTACAAAGCTTTCTAGTTGTTTCTGTGTTACATTATATAACATAATAAGGATTCAGAAGCCCTTGTTGATTAACTGCAAATCACTAGATTTATGAGTAGATCCCAATCCACTTTGCATCTAATTTCTTCAGCACAAATTCACTTTTTCCTTCTTAGCAGCAGTTCACTTCTGTTTTCAGGGTCACTTACCCAGCCAAAGCCAAAGGATCATTCACAGCTGACAGCCATCAAAATTTTGCCTTGTCCTTTCAATTGGTTGATGTGAACACTGGAGCAGAATTAATCCCCCACCAGGTTAGTCAATGCATGCCTGCACTAATCCACAGTGACATTTTAGCAAAAAGGCTTGTGAGAAGAGGTTCAGGTTGCTTTTTGCTTTTTGTTTATAAAAACTTAGAAACATTAAGCAAATGTGACATAACATTGTGCATAACAGACTTGAACGCAAAGAGCAAGTAATTGCCTTTGTGATTTGCTATCTCTCTTGTCTAAATGATTGGACAAAATAACAGACAGACCTATATATAATTTATATAGGTTCTAGTCCTATTTTAGGCATGAAAACCAGCTGGTGATGTTGGTCCAGTCACTCTCATGCAGCCCAATCTACCTCAGAGGGTTGTCATGGGGAAAATAGGAGGAGGGGGAAAATAGGTATGTTTGCCACCTTGACTTATTTATAAAAAAAAATAAAGGTGGGGTATATATAAATAAAATATTGGCTACGTTTTGTGTGATGCTGTCAAAATGGCCAATTCTGCCAAGTTTAACAAAATCAGTACAGCATTCAAAGGAGCTGTATCAACCCATTTTTCCCCAGCTATGTTACCCATATTTCATGTTGAAGCAATAAAGACTGAATGGGCAAATCACATGCTTCCTGAGGCTAAGATGGTGTCTTTTCATAGAGCATATAAAAACATAGTTCGATTCTGAATGGAAATTTTGCAATGCACTACAAAGAGGAAGCCTCTAATAGCTTATAGTTCTAGATATATTCCACCTTAATTTCAGAAGCATGATGGGAAGAAGAAAAGAATATTATACCATTTTTTTAAAAAAATTCTACATGAGAGAGAAGCATGTCTGAATTGGTTTTTTAAAATATTCTTTCTTGAAAGAAACCCATGTTAAAATTTCCACTTTCTTGCCAGAATCTGGAAAACAATTCCTATCTTGCAAAGTGTGTGTTATATGGTAGCATAATGACAGTTTGCATTTGAACCATATATAAAACAGAATATGACATTTTCAACTTTTCTCGCTTTATCCTTGCATTATTTCTGTAATCATTGGAGGTAAGAGTGTAATAATTGGTAAAATGACTGGCCCTTGGAATTTTTTCCATTTCTTAAAAGGCACGTGTTCTCCTTCAGTCCTCGTGAAATAACAATTTTGGGCTTTTATGATATTGGATGCTAACATAAGTTTCATTGTCTTTTCAAATTAGACTTTTGTACGGCTTCACAATCAAAAAACTGGGCAGGAGGTTGTGTTTGTTGCAGAACCAGACAGCAAAAACATCTACAAATTTGAGCTGGACACTTCTGAGAGAAAAACTGAGTTTGATTCAGCCTCTGGAATATACACTCTTTATTTGATCATTGGTGACGCTACCCTGGAAAACCCAATCCTCTGGAATGTGGTATGTTAGTCCAATTGTAGTGTCAGTTAGAGAGACTGAGGAGCTAGCTATTGTGTAGGCTCAAGGAATTAACCTCATCAAGATCTAAATAAAAGAGACAGAGAACATCCTGGATCAGTTTTTGCCCATTTCTATTTACCGAGTGGCAAGGTTTTGAATTTCACTTATACCCCCAGACTGGAGGACAGGGTCTATCTTTCATGATACAATTAGCAACAACTAGCATTTAAGGTGTGTTACTGCCAAGAGGTAGGAGTCAGTCCTTAATATTAGTAGGCTTTGGTCACCTGATCCATCATGAATCTGTCAAATTTCCAAAATCATCCAACTTGGCTATTAAAATCACAGATGTTTATGGCAAATTCCAAAACATATACCTTGTGGAAAAATAGTTCCGTCTCCTTTCCTGAATCTTTTTCTATTTAACTTCATAGGGTGGTCTTGAGTTCTGATACTCTGAGAGAGGTAGAAAAATGTCTATAGATATTTTCTATATAAGGCTATTCTGGAAATCAGTGATATCATGGTGATTCTAGTTGTAAGGCAAAAGAGGATTACTACCTTGATGCTAAACCTTATTAAGATAAATTATTCCTATTTATGTATCCTTTCTATTATTTAAATCTTACTGTGTAGTAGTAATAGCCATGTTAACCAATAATCAAAGGCTTTCCAAAACATCCAGATTTTTACAAGCATTTGAAAGGCCATGAGATTGGATCTGTCTTGCCTAGTAAAGCAAGCAGTTCCAGAGGAGGGGGTGTCTTCTGATAACAAGGAACCTTTAGTTGTGAATCTCTGCCCAACTGTATCGAGTAGGCAATTTCTATCAAGGAAATGCAATCTCATGAATATAGCTAGGACCCAAATCATATAAAGATAACAACTATCAAACTATCTGAGGTCTTAATCTTAAGGCTGGGTTAAGTGAATTGATATTTTTTAAATTATTTATGGAAAGGTAAAACTATCAAATATAAATAACCTTCAGTTAGCATCTACCTTTTTTAATCCTTCCCAGGCTGATGTTGTCATCAAATTTCCAGAAGAAGATGCTCCATCTACAATCCAGTCAAAAAACCTTTTCACTCCTAAACCTGAGATACAGGTACACTCCACATTAGGGCACTCTGTTTCACTACATTCTCCATTTGGAAGGCTGCTGCTTTTGATGTATTTAACTTAACTTTGTTATCAAGCTTGGGATAGTTGTAGACCAAGAGTACCAGCTTCCTTTGCTGTTTTCGTATTTGGATTAGAATGCTAAAATTAATATTATCTGCCAATACAAAAAACAACAACCATATGTTTGCAGAGTATAATTAATTCCTTTGTCAGTAGAACTGTTGTCTTTTTTTTTGTAATTTTTAACCTGAGTGTGCATATGCCCATAGATGGTTGCAAAACTCAAGAATAAGATATTGAGTTTTCTATTGTTGTTTCAAGAATCGCTTTTTAGCTAAAGAAAGTTGAAAAAAACAACGTCCTTGCACCTAGAAGTGTTTTACAGCACAACCTATCCTTTTCTGCACAGTTAAATTAGCATTAATTATGTAAGTAAAAGAGCCTTACTTGAATATGACAACAAAAGAAAAAACGAAAAGTTGTTCATTTCCCCACTAGAGATTTATAATGTCTTCAAGAATCCAGCTTCTAGTTCTTGCATAGGCATGGAAATCAGCTGAGTAACCTTGGGCCAGGCCCTCTTTTCCCAGCCCAAATCAATGCCTGACTTGCATATGTCAGCTGACAAATAAAACCCCTTGTTGTATCATTCACGGTTAGGTTTGCTGTAAGAACTAGGTGAGTACAATATAAAAAGAAGCAGAGTTTGTAATCAGGCAGGGCAGATACCAGGAAAATAACACTAATGACTCAGTGGAATCTAGGTTATATATAAGTACAATTATAGTTGGATATTTTGACCCAGAATTTGACGTTTGCTGAGACACACTGCTCTTCTGATTTTTTTCCTCCTGGAATTCCTCTTCACTAGCATTTGTTCAGAGAACCTGAGAAGAGGCCTCCCACTGTTGTATCAAACACATTCACAGCAATGATACTCTCCCCACTGCTTTTGCTCTTTATACTGGTAAGTGTTTCATATACACTTTCTAATTAGGACTGAATTTCTTGCCGTTACTCAGCTGCTGGGTTTTTCAGGCAACTGAAGAACAATATTAAGTACAGTTTAATATTGCTAATTTTTCATAAAGTAGGCTTGTGAAAGATTTCCTAGGGTGAAAGTTTAAAATTTTCCTAATTGGTGTCTATCCCTCCTCCAAATTCCTGCCTCGATTTAAGAGGTCCATTTTAAAAGTCGATCAATAAAAATCTTAAAGGCTCAGTTGCACATCTGAAAGAGTCAGATATTTTGACTTAAAGCAACCTGATGATATTCTTGAAGTTGATTGGCAAATGTTATCCTCCCTTAATGTATATTTTTGCCATTTTTCAGTGGATAAAGATTGGGGCCAATATTTCAAACTTCAGTTTGGCTCCAAGTACCATTATCTTCCATCTGGGTCATGCAGGTAAGTGCCAGAGAAATTCCTCTCCGTTATCTTTTTTTTTCTGTTGGCTTTATAGGTAAGAGCCTGATGACAGATGAGCTCACAGCTTAATAGCTATAATGGACATAATGACACTACATCCCTTCCTTTTGTCCATTTTTCCCCTAGCCCATCTTTCAGAATTATTCCGGTATGGCTAAAAGCATGTTTGCCATCAGCTATAAAAGCTAAAATTAGTTTCAATGTCTTTTCTTGTAAGTAGATACATTTGTTAGTACAAAATGTTCTGAATTTGTATTTTGGGCATCAGTCGTTTGGTATGTATGACCTTGTGATGCTTTGATTTTTGTACTCTTCCTTATGTACCCTGATCAGTGCTTAGATTTCTCCTTAGTGTGTGTTAATTTGATCAGAAGCAGCTGTTGACTCCCTGCATTCCTTGGAATATGCTACTTGGCTTTAACATGCTAAATTGTCTAAAGTTTTAAAAAGTTGTAGGCCCTCTTATTTTGAAGTGTTTCTTTGTTGTCTTTTAATCCTAGAAAGGTTCTTTTCATCTTCTTCTTCATAACTTCATATTTTCCCTATGAGAAACCAGCATTATTTTTTTAAAAAATGTAATTAGCCAATTAGATATTTTTAATTTTTAATTTGACTCTTTCATCAACGGTTCTCACTTTATTATTTGTGTACCACTGGTGGAATGTAAGCACCCCTGTTAACTATCCAGAACATCCTCATTTTCATCAGCCACCATAAAATATATTTCTACCTTAACTCACCAATTTAGCAAAAAGAGGAAAGAGAAAATAGCATTCCATATGATGCTATTTTATTTTATTTATTTTGTCGATTGCATATTAGGTAATATATTTATTTATTTATTAATTAATTAAATTTATATACCGCCCCTCTCCTCGCGAACTCGGGGCGGTGCACAGCCAACAATACTAAAATACCATATATACAAATATACAGATTAAAAAACAATTAAATTCTT
>JANHFP010001375.1:64999-75991 GCA_032468135.1 Calamaria suluensis
GAATTCTGCTGGCTAGAGAATTCTGGGAGATGAAGTCCACAAGTCTTAAACCTGACAAATTTGGAAACCTCTGATCTATAGCAAAGAAATAATTTATGGTCCTTTGTAAGCATCTACATTCTAGTCTTCATCTTCTTTCACTATTAGCCATGTTACCTGGGGCTTCATGCAGTTATAAATTGAGTTGACAACTAGAAAACCATAGATTTCCCATCGGTAACGTAAGGAATATCTTTTCTGATTTCTTCTTTTTAAAAGATTAGAAGCTCAGTGTCATTTCTCACAAAGCTTCCAATGTAGTAACTCAAAATCATTTGCAGGACCTACAACCTCACTTTACTGTCTAAATGCTTGCCTTTTTTTAACTCTGGAAAAAAATGTATAGGTTTGCCTTCAGAAAATCTTGATGGTCATTAGGCATTCTCAGGGTTGAGGCAACCATGAGGTTAGTAGCAAGTTAGTATATCTACCCTATATAGGTAAAATTTCTTGCTGCATGGAAAAGTCACCATAGAGAAGTAATTGTCTTGTCAATTTTCTGTAGTAGTGAGTATTAAAAGAGGAAACAAAGTTTCTAAGTTATACCAGGGCTTCTAGTGGCATGAACCAAGACAGGTAGTCCTTGACTTACAACCACAATGAGCCCAAAATGTCATTGTTAAGTTATTAAGGCAGTTGTTAAGTGAGTTTTGCTCCATTTAATGACTTTTCTTGCTGCAGCTGTTAAGTGAATTTCTACAGTTAAGTTAGTAACACAGTTGTTAAGTGAATCTAGCTTCCCTGTTGACTTTGATTGTCAGAAGATCACAACCGTCATAAATATGAAGCAGTTGCCAAGAGTCCGAATTTTGATCACTGACCATTGGAATACGTAAATGATTTAAGTGCGTGTGAAAAATGGCCATAAATCATTTTTAGTGCTGTTATAACTTTGAACGGTCACTAAACAAATGGTTGTAAATTGAGGACTGCCTGTAACACAAATGCTTCTTGCTAATATCTCTTACGCATCAGGGCTAACTTTATAATTGTGTTCTTTGTCTCTTTTACCTGATTTATTCTCTGATGACTATTTGGTGAAATTAGCACAACCATGTTTTTATCTACATTAGTGGCTGGCTTAAAATTCAGCCAATATGGCAGCATAAATTCTCCTCTGAAAAAATGGCAATTCTCTTGATGCTCACTTAATCTCTGTAGAATTTCTGGAAGCCTGGTTTGCATGCTTCTTTTCAATGTGTTGTCAGTTCCTAAAATAATACTTCTTTCTACTTCACTGTCTGCTCTGAACTTTAATTCCTTTCTCCTTTTGGCAGGATCGCTGCAGAACAGAGCAGTAGGTTGGCAAAGTATAGAACGCTACGGTAAAAAGGGGGTATACTAGTGACCAGCCCTTCCTAGAAGTAAGGGACTTTGGCTGTTGCTTTTCCTAAGCATGGTGGCTGCTTCATTTTATGCTTATCACTGTTTGGGGTTGGAGGGGGGAGCCTTAGCAGAAGCCACTGCCACTCTGCCTATCATGCTTCTGACCATTGCAAAAGGAACATTTGCATGATTTAGCTATCTATTTTGAGGTTATTGTTTAACTCCATTACAGTTCCACATTATTAAAAAAAAACCAGCCAATTTCTAGAGAAATTGCTAGCAATGCTTAAAACTTCTAGATTTCTCTAAGACTTCTCATTTTTATGTCTTTCACAATTCTTGCTTGGTCCATCTACTCATATGATGCTTTTGCTTTTGTTCCCAGTCCAACCAATACAAAAATATATTTTCCAGAATCAAAGAATCAATATTTGTATAATTTAAAAAGTTGAGAATCTTGGGAACAAGATTCTTAGGAACATCTTGGTATTTTGGAATAACAGCTGATCTAGTCAGGATTAAATTGACGCAAATTGTTGGACATGCCTGTTTCAGTTTGTTTCATGAAGTTGGGTAACCTGTCACAGTTTCTGAATCTATGTTATCTATAGTCCTATATGTTATATTTTGAATTTTCTCTTTCTGCCTATTTATTCTTATTTGAAAAAAGGAGTCCGGTGGGCCTCATTGATTTTTGGCTGTTTGTTGCAGTTGTTTTTATACTGCATATTATGTTTGTTTCTTTGTTAATTTTTTATGCCTCAGAGTCAAAGCGGATTACAGCATTTGGGGAAGCAGAAATTCATCATAAACCAAATAACATTTTATTTAAAACATACAATGTCTAAAGATCCACCAAAGCAACATCCAGGCATCCTATTATCAATTAAAACCATGTTTAAATAAAATAGTTACCCTGACTTTCTTCTAGACCAGTTTCACATTAGTGAATAAAACAAGGCACTAACAAAAAAGACGCAGCATCAGTTTCTAGACTGTTCTACCTCTCAAAACATCATCTGCCTCAGAGACTTCATTAGACAAGAAAAAAAAATCAGTTTGGAGGAGCTGGTCCCAAAAGTGTCTAGGAGCTGAGCCATTAAGAACTTTATAGGCTAAAACAAATGTAGGTACTCCCTATATAATGATGGTAAGTGGAATTATGAATTCCGTAAACTAAGCAATGCAGTCAAAAAGTGCAATGTCGCATGGCAATTGCACATTTCCAGTTTTGATCATTAACTGAATCCCATGTGGTTGTTAAGCACAACATCATAGGAGTGCTATTTGTAATTTCCTGCTGGGTTCCCCATTGACTTGCTTGTCAAAAGCAGGCGGCTAAAATAAAAAATGGCAATCATGTAGCCGTGGGACACACTGTGAGCTTATTGCCAAGCAGCTGAATTAAATAATGAGATGGCAGGGATGGTGTGACAGCCAAAACTGTGAAGACCGATCATAAATGTCCTCAATGATCACCATCATAACTTTGAATGGTTGCTGAACCAGTGTTCATTAACCAAGGACTACCTGTATTTTGAATTGGATTTTGAAACCGATTGGCAACTAATGCAGTGACTAGAACACTGTTGTTCCATTACTAAAACAATTCATACTTACCATGTTTTCCCCAAAAATAAGACAGGGTCTTATTTTCTTTTGATTCCCCCAAATAAGGACTTGGCTTTATTATAAGGGGGTTTTATTATTTTGGGGGTGCAGGAGACAGTGAGCGTGGGACTGGATGTCCTGTTGCTGCCGTCGCCTCCCCTCCCTGTTCTTCAAGCAGCCCAAGCAGTCCAACATGTCCCACCCCAATGGCAACAGCTGCTTCCCTTCCCCACCATCTCTATCGACAGGGGTGGCTGGTAGGGCAGGAGAGAAGCGAGGCTTGAGGCATGGCTCCCCTTGCTGTCTCTTCTCTTCACCCCCTCTCCAGGCATGACAGGGCTCCTGTCCCTCACTTAGCCACCCGCCCCCTTTAGGGATGCAATTTTGGGGTGGTAGGTAGGGCGGGTGAGAAGCAGGATGTGCATCTTACCTTTCCAGCTCCGTCGTGTTCATCACCGTTGTGTCCAGGTAAACACGCTGTAAAAGATCAATCAACTCATGATAAGGTTTTCCGGATAAATGTTATTTCTCTCATCAAAAAGTTTTTCTAAACTTGTAGGGATCTGATATATTCCATTCACCAGTAGATGGCACCTTTAGCTTATATTTCAGCATTGTTTCAAGTCTTATAGATTTTAATAAATCCAAATTTCATTCAGTTTATGGAGGCAAAGTCAACTATTCAAGGAAATTCAAGTAGATAGTCCATCATTTTTAATGTCTTTCCAAAATAACATCTGCCCAATTTAAAAATCCAATTTTCTATGTTTTAAAAGGTCTTTAGCTTTTCTCCCCTTAGTTCCTTTCTTTCAGGTCTAGATTTTTCTCTCTATGGTAGTTCACCGCTTTAAAAAATAGTCTCTTTTCCTGGATTTTCCTCTTTTTTCTTTAAAGTTAGGGTCTAAATAAAGAGGACTCACCCAGCTCCAGTCACTGTTCATCTGCACTGCTCCTGCATGTTTCTTTGTTGCCTTGGTTATCCCAGCTTCATGGCAGCCATGAGGGCTGCCTCTTTTTGTTGAGGGAGAGAGAAGAAGCCCTGAGTGCAGCAGGAGAGTTGCTGCTCTCCCCTAACTACACGGCAGCCCTGTTTTCTTCACCGCCCCTACAGGATGGCTTTAGCTCCTTTCTGAGCCCACCAAAAGGAAGAGCTTTGCATGGGAGTGCAGAGTCCCGCTCCTCGTGTCTGATACCGCCACAACGTCAGCCAGTAGTCAGGACCAAGTATAGTTTCTTCAGAAAACAACTTAAAGTACAGCATGTACTAGTAGCCTAACTGCATGCTGTGAAATGCATGAATTACTGTTATGATATCTCCTGTTCATTATTACAGGAACTCCCTTGAAAGCTAAGTATTCTAAATTAAAATAAGTTGCGCTACTTTAATGAATTAGTAGATCATTAGACCTAATCTATTGTGTTTTGCAACAATATGGAATATTGGATGGAGAATGGTGCGGTGGCCTACAGGTGGAGCTCTCACCTCCCAATCAAGAGGCTGTAAATTCGATCCTGGGTAGAGGCAGATATTTCTCTCTGTGGGCACGATGAGAATATACCTGCTGAATATAACTCCGCATTGGCAACAGGAAGGGCATCCGGCCAGTAAACACTCAGCTGGATTCAGTTGCCCAGACTCCACCCCGCAAGGGATTATGGGGTCATTAAAAGGAAATGATTATGGTGGAATAGTGGATGGAATTGAGAGAGAAATTGTAGGAATTGTAGAATCTGAGTAGGAAGACATTACTTTGACCAACCATTGTCTTCATTTCTGGTTTTTGCATTAACAAAGTATTACTGTATAATATCTGTTTAAAATAGAGTTTTTCAGGTTACTGATTTTAAAATCACAATATCAGATTTTGTAGTTATGCGGTCACACAAAAATATAAATTTTGCATGTACCAACAAAAATATTTTGAGGTAATGTAGATTATGGATATAAAATTAAAGAATATAAACTGATATATTCTTGTCTGCAATAAGGATATAAACATTTAATGTTGTAAATTCCAAGTTTTACACTTTGAATCTCTGTGTAATGAAAGACAGGTATTTGAGTTCCAGCTCTACAATTTTCTGGAACACACAGCTGTCAATTTCATAGATTACATGAAGAACTACTGTAGAAATATTGTAGGACAGTATTAGATTGAAACAAGGGGGCTTTCAAACTTTGCAGTACTACAGCCATCTAAAACGATAAATGAATGGAAATTATTTAGGAGTTAATTGAGAGCCAGTTTGTTGGATGGGTTTAAGGCAGGGGTGCCAAACTTGCGACAACACATTGTTGTCACATGACGTATCATAACCTTTGCTGAACCAGGGGTGGGCGTGGGCAGCACATGATGCATCCAGCCCATGGGCCATGAATTTGACACCCCTGGTTTAAGGCATCTGGATAGAAATCAGGAAACCATGAATTCTAGTCCCATCTTAAGCAGAAAGCCAGATGGGTGTCAGAGAGCAAGAGAATAAACATACTCAAGGATAGAGAGATCGGATCTCATAGGGGATTAAAGCTGGGGAAGAAATTAATATACCCACATAAAAGATAAGTAACTCCCTTGATTGTTCATCTTTACTTTTTATTGAAGAAAAATAATTATGTACTCTTAATACATGAGAAATTTAAAACTATGCTAATATATAGTCTTCTCCAATTGCTTCAAAGATGATGGCTCTACTGCTATATACCATAGTAGAAATCATCAGGTGTTGATATCCAAAGATGGCTAAATATGTGCTCTTAAAGCACTTAAAACTTAAAAGCTGGGGAGTTTTGTTCCCCACTTGACCCACACAAATGTTATAAAAACTCTCCAATCTTTGCTTCCCACCTTGTCTGCACAAACCTGGTCAGCTTTAAATAATTGACACAGTTTCCCTGTTTAGTGATTGTAATAGTTCAGGGGTGTCAAACTCACAGCGTCACGTGACCTATCGGGACTTTTTTCCCCTTTAGTAAACCAGGCGTGGGCATGGCCACTCTGATGCATCTGGGCTGTGAGTTTGACAGCCCTGTAAGAGTTAAAAGCAGGATATATTTTAAAGCAACTCTCCTAATTTGGCAAAGAAAACATGAAACTATTGGGTGAGGAAACAATGTGGTGAGAGAAATACTGGTTTTGTGCCATTTGTTTTAACCAGTATCTATTAGTGGGACTTAGTTGAAGCTCTTATCACACTGGGGATTGTGGGTAATTTTTAAAAATGTTCTTTCATCATTATATTCCAAATAAAAATATCTTAAAAATGATGTTATTTCCACTATCTCTTTATTAAAAGTAAGTAGTTATTTGGAGATAGAATCTCAGTGCAGTTTTACAGATGAAAATAAGCATCTAACTATATTGCTGTATATATCATTTGTGTAATTGAATTGAGTTTATGAATGTCATTATTTAAGATCCTGTTGTCATAGCCATCTCATTTCCTTCTGATTCTGGTTGTTTTTATACATTTAAAGTATTACAAAAATAATGTTCTATTAATTTTAGAATGGGGAGATATTTCTAAGATGTGTGTTACTTTTTAATCTTATTTTAATGTAATCATTTGAACTTGATAGACTATGTGTGAGTTGTAATCTCGTCTTAGGCACAAAAGATGAGTCCACTTTACAGCGGTATTGTGGGAAAAGTAGGAGGAGAAAGGAGTATTAAGTATGTTCATTGCATTATTTGTAAAAATGATAAAGGTAGGATATAAATAAAATAGATCAATAGGTGAATATGTTATTAAATTTTAATCGTAGCATTATGTACACATGTTGAGAGATACTCCAAATATAGTATGACTTGTAAATTCAAGTTTGCATGATAAATAACTCTATTTTGCTACAAAATTCTAGTTTACTATGTATTCTTTGCATTCTTCATGTTTTAAATTGGGTATTTAAAACATTAAATTTCACTCTCCTATTCAAAAAAGAGATAACTGCTTCATAAGTGAAGAACTCTTCAACATCAAGAATTTTAACTTTAAGGGGTTTTCTTTGTGTCCTTCCAGAACGCGCTAATGTCAGAAGAACAGAGGAACAGGAAAAAAACTTAAATAAAAAAGGAAAGGAGCCAAAGAACAGTTTGAAGGCCAGAAACTGAAGTGTGGAAAATAATTGCCTGTAATATTAAAAAGTGTTTTTTAAGAAGAAAAATACCCCCACATGTTGTGTTTGCTTGAATGTGTAAGTACTTGATTTGTGGTACAACCGCCTTGTCAATCAGTAAGGACTTTAGAAACAGATGGGCTCCCAAATTGTCATTTTTTAAATCTTTTTCTACCGCCTCCTTCATGAAATAAAGAGAATAAGACAAAAAGGTCTAGCCAACTGCAATTTCTTTTATTATATTGATTCTCTAAAGCAAACATCATCAAGCTTATGCCTCAAGTAGTTATAGAAGAGCATTTCCATATTGTGTGAAAGTGCAAGAAAATTTTGGATGATAAAAAGCAGTTAAAATACACTTTGACGAATCAGAGACAATTTCTTTACACATTATCAAGACTGCATAGCAATCAAAAACTGTCCATGGTGCTGAAACCAGAAGTCAGTTAAGGCTTTCCATTCAGCACTTCTCAATTCAAACTTTCAGTACAATCCCCGTGTTTTCACTATGTCAGACAACTCAATGACATTATTGATTATGGAGTCTTAATAGAATAAAAGAATATGAATAAGCATTTTGCTACAGCGGCCATTTATTTTTCAAATTGAAATGAGGCTAGTATACATTAAGCATTCTTATCCGGCATAAATTAAACAAGAAACAATTCCAGATATAAACATTTGTTTTTGATTTTTGCCCTATGTTTATTGAAAGAGGAGGAGAATTCAGTAATATTTGTTAAGAGTGAGGTATCATTCATTTCTTTCCACAGCTTTAGAAGCCTTACACACATACTTACTCATTTACTCACTCAAATTTCTGCAGTTTATGCCAATCCTGAGAATGGCAGTGACTAAAATGAAAAAGGGAAGGGGTATCAGTCTACAGTCCCATCACTTTGGTCAGAACATTGGTAAAATCTTCTAAATTGTCATTATCAACATACTGAGGCCTGGGAAAGAAAAGGAGAGATCCTAGTGTGACAAATGTGTGGCTGCTTTCAGTGGAACACAGTTGCTTCCAACATAAGGTACTAGGCTCCAGCAACAGAGCACTTATTCTAATCAAATTTAAAAAACTGTTCTTTATTTGTCCCTTTCTTGAACAGTAATGATTATTCACTCAGTTTCTCCTTCTAAATGTTTTGAACTTATGCCATCTGACTATGTTGTCTAGGTAGATATGTTTTCCACTAAGTAGTGACGCCAGGAATTTATGCAAATTATGTTTTTCCATGTCAAAAACTACTTAGAAGCAGTTCAAACACAAGCAGAATTTAATTGACTAATCACCTTAATATATGCAAGTTTACTCAGGGTTAATATACAGAGTAAACTTTTGAATGTGTACTGAAGTACAGTGAACAGAGATATCTACAAATTACAACTCAATAGAATGTGTTATTGTTGCAGTCATTACTATATAAGCTATACAAGTCACTAAAGTAGCAGTTGCACATTCAAAATGTACTGTATGTTACAGAATGTGATTGTTATGTATTTATAAAACTACTTACCCTTGATTCTGTAACATTGCTCCCAAGAAATTCCTGAGTACCATCTGTTGGTGATAGTGAGTATCCATCATAATGCTTTCAGACTGGCGCCTAGTCAAGATTTCATGTTGCTCATTTCCCAGGCTTTCTTCCCTACAAAACAACCAAAATGATTGCTACAGAGAAACACGCTATAGAGGAAGGCATTAGTCAAGGGTCATAGGCAAGAGCTATTCCTGCTTGACTATCAGCCTCATAAATTGGCCTTGGAAAAGTTATTATTTAATATATCTTTTTTTGAAGGCAATTTCTTAAACTAGAATAAAATTCTTCTAATGCAAATTCCACAATCTAATTACTGTTTTCCTTCTAGTTTCCTTGATGACATTGTAGTCTAACACACCTGAGCACAGTTTACTGCCTTGAGATATCTGGAGTATTTAACCTGATAATAGGAAAGTCTAATCCTCTAGAAATAGTTCTAGGTAATAAATATTTATTTGGATTAGAAAGAGGAATATTTTTGTATTATAGATCAGACAGAGCCCCAAATTTTTCCAAGGATATATGGAGTGAAATGAGAACCCCAGTTAAGATACTACATATTCAAATTAGTGAATAACTAAGGCCCTTTGCAATATAACACACTAACTTTATTGCTAACTAAGCTAATTTTTGGCTCTCTGATCTGAAAAATATCTGTTGCAGCTGTAAGACTTTGTCACCACCACTAAGATTATCTTGTCTGCATCTGACAGTCAGGAAGAGGCTTAACTGCTACATAGTTATGGTAAATAATGTATATTCATTACACTTACTTAAGTCTTTTCCCAACTACACCCTGTAATAACCTCCGCGCTGATACCTTTCCTCGGACCTTCCGGTAACTGTCAGTGAATAGGGCATCTGAGTGACGGTGGAGTCTAAAGAAATAAAAATGCACTGTCATTCTGATGCAGTGCCCACTTGCAAAGTTCTATATGCCTTCAAAGCTACAGTATCCAAAAGGAAAAATTCTATGCATTTCCAATTTCTATCTGTTTTGGACAACAAGTAAAATGCTACATAAAAGTGAGTTCATTGCATTCTTTCTTATACATTCTTTCTTTCTTGGAACTTATGAAGTCAAAATATGGAACACCAATGTGAGCCCTTTTTATATGCTGCAGCACCTAAAGAGGTTAAATGGCAAAACAGTATCTTTTCCACAGGAATATTGTATCGAAATTTCTTCCAAGACAAGCCAAATAAATTTTGCCAAGTTTTAGGCAGGTAGTAGAAAGCATATTTTCCAATGTCTTACCTTGTTTTGAATCATGTATTTTGATCTTTTGTGAATTCATGTATTTCTAATTGCTTAATTTTAAAGGCAGAAAAATATAAACATGTCTAAACATTTTTAACTAAAGTTCCTAAGAAGAAATTTGTCATAATGTAATACCTTAGTGGCTCTCAGTGTCACAACTATAAATACTATTTACTGCATTCTTTCATGGAATCAGCCCTTATAATCTGTTGGAAGTTCTGACCACTGGAGTAAACAAGGGTATCTAAGTAGATGGATCTTAGCTCTGATTGAGCAGAGCTAAGGTTGTATTACTTATTTTGACATTAATATACCCACCTTTTTTCAACAGGGCTGAGAAAGTTCTCTACTTGTTCTTCTACTGAAAGATTGTGGCTATGCACAGGACTAATTTCTTGTAGTTGAAAGCTCCCTGCTTTGCCAGAAATGGATATTGGATTATATCTATAGCAACAAACAACATTAAACATGATCAGAATAAGGCAAAATATTTTTCATTCTGTGTCACGCTGAAGTAATTTGACACTCCTGGAAGGAGGAAGGAAGGAAAATATTGCCACATATCCTCATTTTGGATCTTATTAAGTGATCTGATGTCAATCATCTTTTTCAGTCAGCCCAATCCATTGCATAGGATTGTGGATATTGGGATACAATAAAGGGAAACACATCCATTTGCGTATTGAGATCTGAGAGAAAAGGTTATATTATCCATTAATAATTAGCTAATATTTCACACACTATAAAGCATGGTGATCTGCAGGTCAATAAGTATAAGCTATTTTAAACTTTGAAATCAAATGGACAAACAGGCATTTTAACTTAGTTCCAAAAAAGCTTATAGTGTTTAGCACATTGCCCTGTTACTACAGAAATGACCCTTCTGTTAGAGATGGAACAAGACTTTTCCAATGGAGAAAAGAAATTAATAGGCTCAACCCTACATTTTCACTAGCAGAAAATGGAGATGATCAATTACCTGAGTGGTGGATAGAGAGGAGAAGAAAGGAAACACACGATGAAATGGACGAAAAGGAAAACAATAGCTCTGTCCAACATCTTAATGTCTTCTAGGGCAGGCTACTATATAAAATAAGAAT
>JANHFP010001375.1:93117-107625 GCA_032468135.1 Calamaria suluensis
ATAGGACTTAGTTGTCACCCACTGCTTTTGGACTCCCACGCAGACCAAGGAGAACACCGTTCAGGTGAGTACAACGTACTTTCCAGGCCATGAGGCCGCCCCACTGGAACGAGGCCCTTCAGCTATTTGCCACCAGTGGTGCTTTCCTCATCCCTTCACTAGGGGGCAAAAGCAACCGAAGTCAGAATTTCTGCTCCTCTCCAACCCACACAAATAGACCCCAAAGGGGAAGGGTCTCCGCAACAACAGAAGCTTTCATTGCATGTATCCAGCCCAGGGGCTGTAGTTTGAGGAGCCCTGATTTAGTGCAATATAAAAAATGCAAATATTTTTTCTGGGGACCACCAGTGGTCCATGGATCACCAGTTGGTGACCACTGTCCTAGAATGACTATTTGTCTCTTTCTAATCCTTTCTGCTTATGGAGGGATGGAAGGAATTGCCACAAAAAACATTTTTGTATCTGTGCCAATTGGATGCTATATCTGTCCTCAACTTCTTGATGATGATGTACCAGTGCTGATTGTCCCACCATGGACATTTATTTTGTTTTGTAATAACTGCTCTTTTTAAAATACAGAGGGTGTGTATGCGACTGACCATCCTGTAAAAGTGTATTCCCTTTGGCTGTTGATTTAATCATATTTTCTTTCTAAGAATTTTACCCTTTAGGTTTCTGTTCTTTTAATTCTATTTCTTGAAGGCTATTGCTGTTCAGCGTTCAGATAAGCTTAGAGGGTTGTTCTTTGGTATTTATCAATGGTTCTCCATATCCAACTTTCTATATTATTTAAATCCTGCTTTTTTTTTCAACAGGTTCGCCATAAAATAACACAGAAAGCATATGCCATGAAGCTGCTAAGTAAATTTGAGATGTTAAAAAGGTCAGATTCAGCTTTCTTCTGGGAAGAGAGAGATATAATGGCCTTTGCTAATAGTCCATGGGTAGTTCAGGTATGAATATTTCTTGTGTACAAAGTTTGGTGGTAATTTAAGGGAAATGTAAATAAATGGAGAAAATATAAATAGGTGAAATAGCCATTTTTTATATTTTGATACCTGATAGTTTAGAATTTGATATAAATATATAGTAATCTGCTCATATAATTCTTTGATTTAAAACACACACATTTTTGTGTGTTGTTCATTTTTGAAAGATTTAGGAATTTCCTACCCATTCAAAAACCTTACCAAGGTGACTTATAGTGGCCCATGAAGTAAAGTGACATTTTTACTTAGAAAGGAGAAAATAAGGCTTGGAAATAGCAGAAATTTAACATCTTTGTTATTAATAGGAATCTTGTATTACAACATAACACAGAATGATATAATTATAATACTGATTCTTATCTAATAATTCTCTAAATGGCTGTCACTTTTCATCCTAGGCAATGATAGTTGTAATTATTTGCATAGAGGGAACAAACTTATCAATACTTTATTTTCTACTGAAATGTTTAATGGCCTATAAAACCTTTATTTCATTGATGGCAAACTAAATTATTCTGGAACTCATAAAATCTTACAACAGTGGGTATATCTTATTAAAACTGTTCTTTAGAGGGCTAAGAGGAAAAGCTTAAAATCCATTATTTTTGTTGAGTGTTTAGCATGTTGGCAGTCTTTAGAACTGTTCTTTCTTTTGGAAACAGCTTTTTAGTGCCTTTCAAGATGACCGATACCTATACATGGTAATGGAATACATGCCAGGCGGTGATCTTGTCAACCTCATGAGCAATTATGATGTGCCTGAGAAGTGGGCCAAATTTTACACAGCTCAAGTGGTCCTTGCTCTCGATGCAATCCATTCCATGGGCTTGATACACAGAGATGTGAAACCTGATAATATGCTTTTGGATAAATACGGACATCTGAAGCTGGCTGATTTTGGTACTTGTATGAAAATGGATGACGTAAGTATCTGGGTCATCGTGTCTGTTTCAAAAACAGCATGTACAATCCAAAGAACTTCATTGTTATTAGGCAGCATATAAATATTAATGAAAGGATTTTAATTATGTCATGGTTAATTGAGCATAGTGCGGTGGCTGTGATACTGTGAAGATTTGTGATTCAGTGCTTGCTATTGTAATAAATTAACCTGGTTTCTTGAACCAAGATACTGTCTTTCAGCTGTTGCCCTCTATCTGTACTATGTAACATTAAACATCTCTATGTTAAAATTATACTTTTCTGTTGCTTGAGTGTGTCGCTATCACATTAAGTATTTTTGGCATTGGTTTAAAGTACTTGCTCAGCATTCCATTTGTTTTCTTTCTTTCTTTTGTAACATTGAGGTTGAATTGCTGGTTTGGGATATCATTCTATACTACAAATCGATTCAGTCTCACACCTACTCTCAAGAGAGATAGGAAAATATAAAGTGTATTATAATGTAATCATCTATTTTGAAAAATAAAGGGGACTAAAGTTGATAGACAGATGTATAATGTTGAAGAGTTAGGTCATAGTTCTGTGGTTCAAGTTAATAAAACTTGAAAGCCAGTTTGGTCTAGTGGTGTAGGCTAGAAGCCAGCAGATGGCGAGTTATAGTTTTGCTGTAGGCATGAAAAACTAACTGGATAAATCCAGTCCAGTCACTCTCTCTCAGCCCAGTCCACCTTTGTTTTTGTAGTGAGAATAGTGGGGGTTGGGGAGGTGGAGTATTGGACATGTTTCTTGGCTTAGGTTTTTAAAAAAACAATAAAGACAAGATTACAAAATCTAAAAAAGTAAAAGTAATACAGATGTAACCCTAATCTGGCTGTGCTTTAGTATACCATGCTGTAAAGTTCTAACTTTGTTATGCTGTCAATACTGGTTGTAAGGAAAGGTTTATCAAACACTCTGCTTTCTTTATTACTAGTTTTCAGAAAACCCTAAAGAATAATGACATTGAAAATAGACAGTTTGTTTCTATGACGATCCAGTGATCGCACATAGCACTACTTGTCACTTAGGTTTATTTTTTATTTATTTTTATTTATTGCATTTTTATACCGCCCCTCTCCGTAGACTCGGGGCGGTTTACAGCCAGGTTAAAACAGAAGTATGCAAAATTTAAAATTTAAAATTACTATACTAAATGGCTGAATGGGTTTGTTAAAATCCCATTAAGCTAAAATTAACACCCTTTATTTAAAACAGTTTCTTTCAAACTGGTTTGATAGCAATAGCACTTAGACTTATATACTGCTTCATAGTGCTTTACAGCCCCCAACAATCTGGGTCCTCATTTTACCGACCCCGGAAGGATGGAAGGCTAAGTCAACCTTTATTTATAGCTTATATGAAAATCTAGTTTTTAGGTTTCCCTTGTTTTCAGAGGGAATCTGTCGAATGTAGGAAGGGGAGAGGAAGAACACCTGAAAACCTTGTATGTAGCCCTTAAAACTGTGGTTTATGTTCCTTATTGAACAAGTTGCTAACACATTGAAGTAGGTTGAAATGATTAATCCTGTTGAATGAACAATTGTATTTTGAGCCAGTGTGGTCTGGTAGTTAATATGTTGGTCTAGATGTGTTAGAGCAAGGCTGCCAAGTTCCCAGCCTGTAGGCCGGATGCGTCATGTGCTGGCCATGTCCAGTTTAGCGAAGGGGGGAAGTCCTGATAAGTCATGTGATACCGCCTTGACAAAGTTAGTTTGATCCCCCTGTGTTAGAGTGATGTGGATTGCAGTGTCTAGTCACCCATAAAATTTTCAGGTAAATGAAGGCAGATTGTCCTGACCTAGGGTTCCTTAGAAAGTATACAGCACAAACTTAGTCCTGGCAAACCTCTTTATTTCAAATGGCTGTGAATTATTGTCATTCCAAGTCTAAAAGGCTTCTCAAACAGTCTTATCAAGGGACTGTGTACAAACATTCACCTTATCTCCCTTGGAATGCTTCCAGAGAACTAATTGCCAAACACAGGACAAGGCCAAACTTAGCACAGAGTCAAACGGAGTTTTTCCAGAGCTTTTACTGACCAGATGAACTAATATTTCCTGCAAAAGCTCATGCATGCCCCGTTCACTTTTATGTCTTATGGGAGAGGCCAATCATATCCAAGCCTTACTCCCAAATGAACCCTGTTTTCTCAATTGTTCCTGTCTTCTGGCAGCTCTGTGCATGCGCATACTGGGAACAGGCTGACGCTGTTCTTCTGCCTCGCTGATGTCAGACTCCTGAGACTCCGGAGGCAGGAAAGAACTACCAGATGGCCTTGGCCCCCTCTCTGCCTCTAACGCAGAGCCCTCGTCTGGGCCTTCCCCAGACTCCAGGATTGGCCCATGTTCCTCCCCAGCCTTCTCACTGCGTGAATCTGCTGCCAGATCTGCTGGCGGGCCACGACACAGACATTGTCTCCCATGCAAACTTACCTCAGTGTAAGGAGGATGAATTATTTGGCAGCTGGTGAAATAGAAACATTTATACTCCACACTCCATATATGTAGAAAAATATATTCATATTACATGTATATTTCTATTCGAGGGGGACACACAAATGGATAGCTTGACAGCATTTGGACAAGTTGTAGAGGCTCTCCCTTCTAACTTGTTTGAGACTGCAACAGCCTTTTCCTTTTTTCTTCCATTCTGACCCATCTTTCTTCTTGCACACTTTCCTTAGTTGTATTAACACAGTTGCCAGGCAGTGACTTATAAATCCATCCCAACAGGAACACAAATCAGGGTGAGCTTTACATGATAAAGCTAAGATGACATTCAGTGTGGAGCTGAAGTGGAAATTCTGTGTCTCTTTATATTATGTTTAATATTATTAGTTACACATTTAGGAACCTTTAACATGAGAGCCTCACTAGTTAATTTAGTACTACCATTTAGAACTACAAAATCTAGGAAGTGTACTAGCTGTCACAAAAAGATACAAACATTTCTATTGGTCCCTTGATTTTTGCAGTGCTCATGAATTAGAATAGTATTTTGATTCAACCATTATGAATATTTTTCTTTAAAAATATTTATTTACTCTCCAATACCAAGTCATACATTTTATAACACACGGCAGTCTATTTATATGAGACTCCCTATGAAGTTAAAATTGCATAGAAGGGTCCAAATGTCTCCTATAAGCTAAAGCTGCAAATTAAAAAAATTGCTGCTGCCTTCAAAATACCTCAGTATTGGTTGTTTAGTAAGAATATCTCAATCTCCTCATCATAAGTGGAGTTTATCAAAATAAAGAGCAGGTGTATTAACTCTAAATCGATAGTTTGTAGGCACTTTAAAAGGATTCATGCACACATTTCTCCCATGTTCATGGCCAGTTATATTTTACATATAGCAATAACAAGCGAAACAATTATTGCTGCTCATGATGATTAACCCCCACACACAAACACATTTCTCACTAGAACAAACTCTCACCTGCAAACATGAGAAATTTTTTTTTACTATGCCAGAACCCCAAATTCTTCAGCTCACTGAGGCCTTTGTGACATTTCTGATTGTTCATCAGCCCTTATATGAAAATAATGTAATAAATACTGTAGCACTACAATAATAACAACAGAGATCATCCAATGCTTTCTGATAGCTGGAAAGCAAAGTTAACAATAGCAAACAGCGATTAGAAAAGGAAGAATGCAAACTGTGTGTCCTTTCAAAGGCATTGGCCGCTGTTTGAGCAAGATGGCTAGTCTCCCAGAGCTCTAAACTAGGCAGTTGCTTTAGGATGAGTAGTACTTGTCTGAAGTACTTGTGAGTAATCTCAATCTTCTTTCCTTACCTGGAGAGGAATTATTGAAGAGCTGGTCCATTTGCTAGCTCTCCATTCCTCTGTGGTTATTCATTGTGCTTTTCAGGACACTCTTCAATCCATGATTCAATCCATGGAACGGATATGAAATTTCTATCAAGGTTCTTATATATATGTGTGGAAGAACAACAGGTTGAGAAAACATATTGAGAAATATACTTAGATCTGATTTCAGTATTTTAAAGAAACCTCTTTCATAAATGCTTGTTGATTAATAAAAGCAACATCTATCATGTATTTCTTACTCAGAAGCTTCCCTTAGCATCCCCTAGTGGCTTTTTTGTTTACTTTAAAATTAACCAAATAGGTCATTTCAGAATTAAAAAAAATATTTCTATGGTAGACTACAATATATAAGTTTTGATTTGTAGATATCATTGTTCTAAAATATAGATGTTATTTGCCTACTATATTTATTGAAGTAATCAGTGAACTTTATACAGTGGATGGATTTTCCTTTTCCTTTTTGCTTTTATAAATTGTTAAACTATTTAATCATGCCATTTTTGGCAAAAAGTTGAAAAGACATAAACTTGGAAGGGCTTAACAGATCTAAAAATATGAACACACCTCCCCCTCCAGATCTGCAGAAATCCCATCCTTTGGGCTTTGTATATATCTAGGTTGCCAGAAATAGGTCTATCAAATGTGAAAACATTTCCTTTCCTCTGAGATAATGTATTAAATTTTAATCTCTATATTACTAAAACTCTCATATTTCTCTGTGCATAACTTTCAGTGGGAGTAGTAGTGCATTGTACTTGTGCATCAACTCCTGATGTTTGACTGCCCTATACATTTCAACATGGACTACTTTCAAGGCAAATAAATGCATCTCTGAATATTTCCATGAATTTTTTTGAAGTACTTTTCAAGTACATTAAAAGCTCTGTCAATGTTAAAGGCATTGGGGAATCTCTGAAGGAAGATCTCTGAAACAATGACTCAGTAGGTAATGGATTGTTTAATCTCCAATAAACGTTGAATAGTTCTTTACCGCTGACCTTGTTAAAAGGGAGTTGTCATTCAACAGATCAGAGAATGGAATGCATCCATTAAAATTTAGGAGGAAAAATATTTTTAGATTTGAGTTAATTTTTAAATGAACTAAGCACAGTACATTAAAAATTTATGACTACCTAGTACAGTCACTGGTTTATTTTTTTAAAATAACTGCTAAAGCAGGTTGAAACTAACAGATAATTTGTTAGTCCTAATTAGAGAAGATCCTCTTTCTGCAAGCTTATTTGAAACTTTCATGCATCTTAAATTATGCTTAACCTTTTGATAGAAATATAAGCAGTCCCTCTCCCTATAGCATAATATTTTATACCATGCTACAGTTCTTTTATTTTCTAGGTGAAAAGTGAAATATACCGGTAGATACAGAATTGACTCTTGTTTATACTTAGACATCATTCTTCTGTTGAAAAGCTAGCAGTGCTTAAATATATATTTTAGAGGATGGCATGCTACGCCTAAATAAGTAAATTTGTTCCTCTTAAAGAGGTACCACTTGTTGTCACCTGAGCTTTCCTCTGTCTGACTGGTAACTTCGTAACAATTATTTTGTTGTATCCCTTTCATGGCCAACTGTTAAAGCTTCTTATTTTCCTAAAATAGTTTTGCAGAGCCCTAAATACATACATGGTTGTTATGATAAGTTTTGATTATAATCATAATAATTCTTTCCAGGTTTTTCATTAGACTTTTCTAAACAATGTGATAAAATAATGCAGAATCGTATCTCTTCTTCCATGTAAGCCTCCATATATCTAATTTAATTTAATAAGAGCTGCTAAGGTGATGCTAATGTGTGCAAATACAGGTAGTCCGTGACTTAGGACCACAATTAAGGATGGAATTTTGATCTTGTCATAATGGTCATTACACGAGGCTCCTACATGTCTGTTTTACTCAGCAACCGCTACCCAAGCTCTTCCCATTGCACATGTGCCTCAGGGGTTGGGGGAATTCTTGACAGGACTGGTGCCTACTGGCACTTGGAAACCTGCAACGGGCTATTAGGTGTCAGTGTACTAGCCCCACCAATGCTCGGTTCATCTCTCCAAACCACCAACGCTTGGGTCCATTTACCTTTTCACTGCCTTGCTCCATCCTGCATGCAGGCCCAATTCTGTGATGGTTCAGAAAGCTCCTTCTCTAAATCTTGTGTGCATTTTGGGGGGGTCTTCCAAATCGTCATGAGAATGATGATATTTGCTAGTGTTTTCTCCTCTGGAGAGGAGAAAGGCTAGGGAAACTGACATTCTGAAAGGTTCTGAGTATCAGTGTTTCAGTGTTGAGGCTCAAGGCCTTCTTAGTATTTTCCCTTACAAAGAGGTGAAGGAAACTAATGAAAGAGGTGGAAAATGCCACAGATTCTGAATCTCAGTGCTCTGCTGCGCTGAGGCTCTCAGCCTTTCGTGTTTTCTCCTTCAGAATCCATCTCTTTTGTTAGCGTACTTCTGCTCTCTGGAGGAGAAAAATAGCAAAGGTATTTTCTGAGTCTTAGCTTTCCGAAATACTGAGAAACAGAGCCTTTAGTGTTTTCTGCAGAGTATGCTTGTGCAAGAAGTTGACTTCCTCTGTTTGCAACCTTCCCTGCCGGCTTCCCCAGAAGCCAACGGAGAAGATTGCAAATAGCGATCACATGATTGCAAGACAGTTGACAACGGTTCACAACTTTGAACAGGTTGCAAGCACCTAAAATGCATCATGTGACCGGGGGAGGGTGGCAAACATTTCATGATGCCCAGATCTGCTTTTATGAGTCTGTGGGCTCTATTTGAATCTCTCTGGCACCTTGAAACATGTATAATATAATATAAATATAAAAAATATTATTAAAAAATTATAATATAATATAAAAAATAGCAACCAAGAAACTCATAGTGTTCCATAATCAGTACAGGTAATCCTTGAGTTATGATCAACCTGAAAAGTGGTGCTTATGTCCCATGCTTGAAGTTCAGGCTTCCTCTGCAGTTACATGACTGAATTTCAGATATTGGCAACATGGCCACATTTACAGAAAACTACACCCATAGCGAACCTTTTATTTTCTTTAGCAACCGTCAGAAAATTGGTTGGGTCACATGAATGACCCATTTTACTATTCTTACAATTTACAACCATAATGGCCAGGCTCAATTATGGTTGTATATCAAAGGACTAGCTATATAACCCACAAAACGGATGCATCCAAAACTATTCGAGATCCAGGCTTAATGGTAGAGCCAAGCTTTCAATGCCTTGCATAAGCCCAATAGGATTGGAACAATTCTGAAGAGTAGTTATGTTCCAAAGCGTGGGAGCCATGGAAGAAAAGGCCCTCTTCAGGGTGCATTCACATGGTACTCTCACAGACAGGACCCATGTCAGTTCTGCTGTTGTATATACCAGATCTCCCTGAGGAGGGATGCTCCTATAAGTAATCTGGTGCCAGGCCTTGAAGAGTTTTAAAAGTGAGCATTAGCACCTTGAATTGTACCCAGAAGCATAACGGCAACAATGCAGTTCGTAAAGCAGAGGTATGACATGTGCTAAATGGCTGGCAACCGTAGCTGCCCAGGGGCCACCACATTTTGCACCATCAGAAGCTTCCAAATATTCCTCAAGGGCAGCTGCAGGTTTTAGTAGGCTGGTTTTCACAGTTTTGAATTATGAATTAATGTGGTTTTTAATTGTTCCAGTATGAAAGCAATGAACAAACCTGTTTTATGTAATTCTTGCATCATAATAATGTCCAAAGCAAGAGTTGCACATTATTTGTCACTATCAGTCTTTCAAACATGTATTTCTTTCAGGGTGGATCACTGCTACTAACAGGTTACTTTTTAGTGTTAAGTAACAGATAATGAGCAGGCAAGTAAAGTAAAAATTGAACCTGGAACTTCAGCTTCACAGTTTTTATTGCACTGCAATTTACTAGTACATGGATTGCACTACAATTTACTACTAGTATATAGATAAGCTATCAGAAATATGTCTTTTCTTTATAGATTTATATGGTTTATATGCCATAACTGGAATGCTTGCAGCCACTAAGTTACCCTAAATAGAGGTGTGATTATATATTGTTTTCTGTTATTTCAGGAGCAGCTCCAAAATTCTCTAGAAATTTATTGCAAACCAGTTGATTCTGTGAGCCATTAACTGGACATAGCATACATTCTCAGCTTTTGTTTACTTTGTCTGACTTTGTTAACTTTAAGCTTAACTCCTTCACTTCAGTGAGCAAGAATTTTTTAATACTTGGGCCCTAACCTTCATGTAAAATAAGCACAAGGCATATTGGTAAAAAACAGTATGGTTAAAATGAAAAAATAAAAATAAAGTGTTTAGTGTTAACTATCATATATCTAAGTGTTGCTTAATTGTCATTGTTTATGTGGTTGAATAGACTGGCATGGTGCGTTGTGATACTGCTGTTGGAACACCAGATTATATATCACCTGAAGTATTAAAATCACAAGGTGGTGATGGATACTATGGACGGGAATGTGATTGGTGGTCTGTCGGAGTTTTTCTGTTTGAAATGCTTGTTGGTAAGTAGCGTTGCTGTTTTTTCCTTGTGTGTATATGGATTTTTGTCTGGATAATACTTAATATGTTCTAGTGATGTAATTGCTGCAAATATATAATATAGATTTTCTCTGTCTGTGAGGGGTGTGTGTGCTCATATGCTCTTCCTGCTGTTGCTGATACTGGTCCCCAAGTGAATCTGTTTTTTAGTAATGCTTTTTAGATTCTTATAAAATGAGCTTCCTTAAATATCATGGAAAATTGGCACTTCTATTTGGCATGACAACATGCTGAACATTGCAACTTCAATTATTTCTTAGTTAAGGAAAAGCAGTTTTATTTTTTGGACTCTACTGGGTCCAGCCTAAAAGGCAAGGAAACAAAAATAGGCTTCTCACCACTTTAAAGGTTCTTTCCAATTATATATAAAGTTTTATAATGACTGGCTTATGCCTATAAAGATGTTGCTAAAATAATTGAAAGGAAAAATTAGAGCTTTTTAAGTCAGACATTTGATGCTTTAGATTAAAAAAAAACAGACATAAAGGCTGGTTATAAAGTCACATGAAATAGTTCCTCAGTTTAAAAATTCTGATAAACAACTTTTCATAGAAATGGCAAATGTTTTAAAAACAAAGATCTTCAGGATGAGATTATCTGACTGCAGAGTTTATATAGCAATCTCTCTCTCTCTCTCTCTCTCTCTCTCTCTCACACACACACACACACACACACACACACGGGAGGGATGGAGAGAGGGAGAGAGGAAAGACCACAGACAGACAGATGATATAGCATGATAGGAGGGAGGGAGGGAGAGAGAGAAAAAAACAGATGATATAGCTAGATAGATGAGAGAGAGAGAGAACACTATTTCTCCACTTATTATATTAGCTAAACATATTTGCAGCCTATTATTGCTTCAGTGGAAAAATATATATCTGAGGTTTTGATTTCCTCAGCCATTGCATAATTTTGAAATTGAAGCTACTTATCAGGATTTCTATTTCACTTGGTTCCAAAACCTATTCCTAAAATAGAAAGGCCCCCTCATAATCCACATTTTTCATGGAAAGTGGGCCCCTTTGAATTAGAAGGAAATCACATTCTTTCTCAAGAGGAAGAAAATTTGTAGGGGTGGTTGGTCAAAAATTACGAGTTTGATTAACAAGTGCTCAAAATTTATAATGGAGCTAGAAATAAATGGTTCAGAAAGTTGCTTTAAATATTCATGATGAAGCTGCTTTAATAAATTTAGTAATCATTATGCTTCTACTAGGAACTTTTCAGGCATAGTATTTATGAAATTTATATAGATGTTTTGGACATTGTTTTATTAGGTCGTGTTATTAAGCAATTTTTTTCAATTAGGATACAGTTCATTACAATCTTAATTTTTTCTAAACATTTCAAATTTTGTATGTTGAATACAGTGTGGCAAATTATAAAAGGAGGAATCCTAAATAGTGGTAAAACATTTTTTTAAAAAATCAGTTTACTCATTTCAGAAAGTACTTCTATTTTAAGGATGTATCTAGAATATCTATGAACTAATTGATTGACACAATGTATCACAACCTTTCAATCCTTTGCAAGAATAATATACCCTTTTAAAGTTTCACATTAGAGTTCTTTTAAACTAGTTTATTTTCTAGTACTCTGCTACTAGATAAATGTATTAATATATTTAATATAGGTTTGATAGCAATGTCAGAGTGTGCCCAAGTAAACTTAACATTTACTATAGGAAGTATTGCCCCCTTTCTATTAATGGTATTTAAATATTTCTTTATTATGTTTACAAAAGAGGCCATGATTTATAAAAGGTACAACAAAAATTTGAAGCTTTTTTTATAAATAGCATTCTATAAATAGACTTTCTGCAAAAATTTGAAGCTTTTTTTATAAGTAGACGTTCTACAACCATATTAAATCAATACTATTAAATCGCCCCGAGTCCACGGAGAGGGGCGGTATATAAGTTTGATTTATAAATAACTATATAAATAAATAAATAAATAAATAAATAAATAAATAAATAAATAAATAAATAAATAAATAAATAAATAAATCGACGCAAAAAAGAACTTACTGGTCTAGATGGTTATCTTATTCATTGGTGTTACAGATTGAACATACCAATACCATTCAGATTTTAGAATGGCACATGCATTACATATGATATTACAGTTAATTATATGTCATTGTTTTTAGAAAAGGCCACCAAGTATCTAGTAATATGAGACACTGAATTGTAATTCCAAAATATATATTGAGAAAAATTGAAATTAGTAGTGATTTTTCTGGATGTGGAAAATGCCTTTGATATGTTGGAATGTTTTGAAACAATTGTTGCTTAATTTAGGAATTTTTATAGATACTCAATTGCACAATAAATCTCTCCCCCTAGGCATTTTTTGAGATAGAAGATTCATTACCGCAAATTGTCCACTATCAGTAGCAAATTCTCTGTGATGTAACATGTTTTCTTTAAATATTTGTATGAAAGTTAGTGGTACTGCATAAGCCAATATAAGGAATGTTGTATATAGTTAGACTCATTGTTTTGAAGCACTAGGAAATACAATTTATGCATGCTAGAAATAATTGTCATGTGAGTTTCAGCAAAAGATAAATCTTAGTTGGGGTTAAGGCTGTACAATTTTTATGAAGCTAGTACTTGCAGTTTGTCCCCCATCTCCTCTTGAACAATTGAAATAAAGTACTCAAAAAGAGCTTCTGCTGTGAAACTGAACAGGATTGCTCGTTATGCCCAGACTGAGGTACAACTTGAAACCTAAATGATATATTTCATGAAGAGCAGCAGTTTCTCTTGAAAGAATGGAATGCTTCTTTTCTCTTCTTTTTCCCCAATGCCTCTACAAGATCTGCTTTTTTTTCAAAGGAGATTGAGGGAATTTGAGGTATTTTGGGTGGAAGGGGAAAAAAAGGGGAACTACCATTTTGATACGTTACCAACAAAACATTTAATTTCAACTTACAGTTTTGAACAATTCAGAATTGAAAACCATAATTTGACTCTGGATTTGTTGAAATGGGAGGTATATAAATTATGAGCTTTCCAGACATTTTTCTACTTAATTTTTTAAAAAAGAAGGGAAATAAAAACCTTTAATGTCACTTATTCTTGGCAGAGGCAGGGGAGGAAGAAGATTATAGAGGCCCAGTTCAAATCTGAAGAGGACCAGCAAGTTTATGTTTTGAATCTTAAGCACTGGATGCTCAATTTACCATCCTAAATGTTATGTTAATCTTTAAGATTCAAACTCAACAATAACGCCTGTACATTTTGAATTTTTAGGAGATACTCCATTTTATGCTGATTCGTTGGTGGGAACGTACAGTAAAATAATGGATCACAAGAACTCTTTGCATTTCCCAGAAGATGTAGAAATTTCAAAGCAGGCAAAGGACCTTATCTGTGCTTTTTTAACAGACAGGTTTGTAAACATATATTTTTTATCCTTACTGGGGTGGATTTGTTTTTGGAAACTGTTCTGTCCAAATGGGCTTTTTGGTGATCTCGTTGATATAATCTGTGAATACCATCTTTGATACTCCATTTGCAGACGAAACCCAACTTAAATTTGTCATTAGTTTAGGCCCATGATGGCGAATCTATGGCATGGGTGCCACAGGTGACACGCGGAGCCATATCAGTGGGCATGCGAGCTGAGCTCCAGTGCTCATGCACTTGCCAGCCAGCTGATTTTCAGACCTTCTGGGCCCACTGGAAGTCAAGAAATGGGCCGTTTCTAGCCTCTGCAAGACCTTCGGGGGAGTGGGGAAGGCTGTTTTTGTCTTCCCCAGAGTCCTAGAAAGGATCTGGAGCCTGGGGAGAGCAAAAAAATGGGCATACCAGGCCCACCGTGCCATTGTGTGCCAAAAGTGGGGTCACATGGGGGTCGCACATGCATGCATGGGGGGCAGGGCACATAGAACTCTGGGTGTTGGCACGCATACATGCAACCCTCCCATGCTCCCCACGCTTTTGGCACTTGATGGCATTTCCCGGATTTGCCAACTTTATAGCCATTATTTTACTTAAATTCTATTTTAACTAATTTTAATTGTATATATCTGTATTTTTAATGATTTTTGGCTATGCACCGCCCCGAGTCCGCGAGGAGAGGGGTAGATAGATAGATAGATAGATAGATAGATAGATAGATAGATAGATAGATAGATAGATAGATA
>JANHFP010001382.1:148566-168742 GCA_032468135.1 Calamaria suluensis
AAACAACACACAAATAAATAAATAAATAAAAAACAAATAAATCAGAAACAAAAATAAAATAATAAATCAAAACAAGATAATATAAAACAAAATAAAAACAAAACCTTCCAGGCTGGCAAGACGATCTCGCAGGAGGGCCCCAAGATGTTCTCTCTCAACGGAGATGACATTCAGGCGACAGGCGTGTGTCCAGTCCGGGTAGAGAGGCCGAGGTTTTGATAGGTTATAGAGAATCAGTAGCAGAAATTTTGAATAGTTCGGAGAACTGGCAAATGCCGCCTCTGGCTGGCCCCAGTGTGGGGTTGGAATGGGGATTTTCCAACATCATTCCCCCAAGAGTGGGGAGGGAACTGGGATTTTGAAGTATCCTTCCCTGCCACACCCACCAAGCGATGCCCACAGAACTGGTAGTTAAAAAAAATGAACTCCACCACTGGTTAGTATGCTAGAAAGCATACCAAGGTATTTTTTCCAAAGTGCCTTGAGAGCAACAAGACATTCAGAACTGTTTCTGCTAAGATGAGGTATTTACCTACATCTTTTGTTTACCTGTCAGAACTACTAAGCCAGAGACATAGATCCCATACACTCATGTACCCTCCACCTGATGAAAGCATCTTTAGAGTTTCTGCAAAAGTGTCTTCCAAATTATAATAGCTCATGTTGCAGCAGTGGTTAAATACATGGCTAATAATCATTTTCACTAGATTTAACTGATTTAAGTACAATTAAGATGCACTTTATGATTGTCTGCATACCATTTACTCCATAGACATCACCGTCATAAAAAAACAGCCATTAAAAATGGGAGCATGGGGAATAATAAAAGCAGCTTCTTCCTTTTTACCTCCAGTGGGCTTGGAATCCTCATCATCTTGTCCTTCACTGAGAATTCCTGATAGATTGAACCCTTTAGAGAAATGGGCTCCAAAGACGTCCATCTCTTCTTAAAACATATCCTTGTAGAGGATGGGCTACCGCTATGTCATTCAGAAAGGTATGAGCTGCCTTTGACTCCCTCCAAATCAGTAAAAATGAAATTGGATTTCACCACTGCTCCAAATGCAGCACTAACAAAACCCAGCAGTAGGGTTTTAGCAGATACAAGAATGACACCTCCAGTAATTTTTACACGTAAGACTTCAAATATCATCTCAGGCAAGAGAAATGAAGCGTTTTATAGGCCATAGATTATACATTCAGTTTAATTTCTTGGCGCCTACTGTGTTTGTTGCAGTAACAGTATTATTTGGCTGGATGAATGGAGTTCATTCTAAGCCAACAAGGTAGCAATAAAGACCAGGGTTGCTTGACCTTTGCTAGTTGTCTTGCTATTTTTATGCAACAATTATAGTTTTGGTTATTTACTTTCTATCCATGTTTAGTTACGGAAGAAATAAATATTCCCATTGAGGGAAACGGAGTAGTAATATTCATTTTCAAAAAATGGATTCTGCAACTTTGTATTGCTGTTCCCCTTTCCCACCTACTGAACCTTTCCTCATCCAGATGTTGATTTTATATATTTTTTATAAGGGAGCTACATTGTTCCCTCCCATATTTGGTTAACCAGGTGCTTCCACAAAAACACAAAAACTTTGTCTGGTGGAAAATGCTGAGGGGAAGAGAGCCTGTGGCCTGGAGGTTAATACAACTGCCTACCATGCAGACAGCCTGGGTTCAAATCCCAGAAGGGTATGACTAGCTGATGAGAGCTCAAAAGCTTGAAATGGATCTATACTGGCCTCCCTTAATTTTAAAATACCAGCAAAAAACAATTAACAACATATATACGGCACACTGTTGTCACTAATTTCTGCCTGGATAGTCTCTTGAGATGAGCTGAAGGGCAGAAGGGAGCTATGTTGTTCCCTCCCATATTTGGTTAACCAGGTACCTCCACAAAAACACATAAACCTTGTCTTGTGGAAACTGCTGAGGGGAAGAGAGCCTGTGGCCAGTTATTATACAACTGCCTACCATGCAGTTGGCCTGGGTTCAAATCCCAGAAGGGTATGACCAGCTGATGAGAGCTAAAAAGCTTGAAATGGATCTATACTGGCCTACCTTAATTTTAAAATACCAGCAAAAACAATTAACAACATATATATATCGATAGATAGATATATCGCCCCACAGAGAGTAAATCAGATTGAATTGTATATAAAGACAATGTGGCATAATTGTCTGCACTAGTGATGAAAAATAGCTGTGTGGAAAATCCAACTGGCAGATTGCCACAGTACCTTCCTTTTTATGAAGTGTATACAAACATTATTTTCACAGGAGAAATAAAGTTAGCTCCACTGCAACTGAATAAGTGATTATTTGGGGACTATGAAAAATCCATCATGCTAATATCAGCACTATACTGGAACAAGCCTGGTCTGGTTTACAATAATATTAGGCCACAAGGTCTTGAAAATATATTCATTATTAAAAGCTTTCTCTAATGCAGAAAGAGTGACACAATTAAAGATGATGAATTGATTTTGCCAGTGACACTTCTCATTGGACATTGCAAAAGCTGTTTACCAGTAGGAAATGAATGAAACTAATATGACCCAAGATATCAATATGGGGAAAAACATTAACCTCATCTGTTGACATGCCTTAGCACATTATAAACAAGTTACTTCTATACAATATTTGGAAAGATTATTTTGCTTCTATTGGGTCCCAATTCATAAGCAGAGGAGGTCCAACTAGCAGAAGAGGAAAACTGAAATGATTCTAAATGGATATTGGAATTATAATTTATTCCAGTAGCTAGTTGGACTTATTATCCAGTGGTGAAATCCAAACTGTTTTACTACCGGTTCTGTGAGCATGGCGTGGTGGGCATGGTGTGCCTTGGTTGGCATGGCAGGGGAAGGATACCACAAAATATGTATTCCCAACCAATTCCAGGGGAAGGATACTGCAAAATATCCATTCCTACCCCACTCTGAGGCCAGCCAGAGGTGGCATTTTCTGATTCTCCTAACTGCTCAAAATTTCTGCTACCGGTTCTCCAGAACCTGTCAGAACCTTCTGGATTTCACCCCTACTATTATCTGTTCTTCATGCTATGCCATCTTTTCTTTCTAAAATGAATATCTGACTATACAGCACCTGATAATATGATAACAGAGGATGGGAAATCTTGAGCTAAGCAAATGGTTAAATCAAAGATTTGCTTTCATTACTCTCCTACCACCAGAAGTAGTTCTGACTGGAGCTACCAACCCATCTTGGATTGCAAAATATCTCAAACAGGAGGAAGAGCTGTTACACACAAAATCCAGTCGTGCCTTCTATAATTTTGTAAACACCAAACTTAAAGACTCAAAAACCATCCCCCCACTAAAAGGGCAAAGTGGTGAAGATTGCACCAATGATGTCATTAAAGCTAACCTCTTCAACACTTTTTTCAGTTCAGTCTTTGTCAACAGCAATGGCATCTCCCCATCATTTCCTAGCCGTACCTCAACTAATTGCAATGATCGAACCCACATTGACTTTACTGAAGATACTGTTAAAAGGGCACTACACAAACTAAAGCCATCTCTAACTATTGGTCCTGAGGGAATATGTCCCTACTTTCTAAAAAAGCTCTCTTCAGCCAGAGCTGAACCTCTAAGCACCATCTATGAAGTATCTTTTAGAATGAGCTCCTTGCCTAACATATGGTCATTAGAAACAGTGATAAAGGTAAAGGTAAAGGTTTACGTCACATGTATGTGCTAGTCGTTTCTGACTCTAGGGGGCAGTGCTCATCACCATTTCAAAGCTGAAGAGCCAGGGCTGTCTGAAGATGTCTCCATGGTCATGTGGCTGGCATGACCAAACACCAAAGGCACACGGAACACTGTTACCTTCCCACCAAAAGTGGTCCCTATTTTTTCTATTTGCATTTTTACGTGCTTTCGAAACTGCTAGGTTGGCAGAAGCTGGGACAAGTAATGGGTGCTCATCCCGTTACACAGCACTAGGGATTTGAACCGCTGAACTGCCGACCTTCCGATCAACAAACTCTTACCCGCTGAGCTACCGCGTCCCTGTATTAATTATGTAAAGGGAGATAAATTAATCCATTCTTTTTATTAGGTCTCATACTCACAATAAAGGAAAAGATTGACTGAGCCATAAAAAATATTCAAAAGATTAATGGTACTTTAAAATACTGGGTAACACCTCTTGGATGAAGAGACTACCCCCCCCCCCAAAAAAAAGCCTGTTGCTAAGAAACAAAAACTACAATCTGTCATGTTAATATATTTCCTATTAAATATTCACTACAGATATTCACAGAAGTTGTGGCTCTTTTCTATTAAAACATTTCACAAAAGTTTTCTTAAGGTAGCTTGCATTTTCAACTGAGCTGGTAATTATTCTAGTGAAGTTCCAAGGCCAGGATTTTTGGAGATGGTTAGCAAGAGGATCCATAATTTGGTAAAGGTGCAAAAGATTTTGCTACAGTCCAAGCTTGGCAATGTTCAGTTGTGTGAACCAACTCAGAAATCTTGACAGTGGCAAAACTCCTGAGAAATTGTGGAAGTTAAAGTCCATACAACCAGAAGTCGTTAAGTTTGGCAAATGTTGCAACAGGGCCATCTAGTGATAATTTATGAATATTTAGCCAACTTTTTTCTTCATTCACAGCCTAGTAAATTCATGAATAAAAAATTGAATTAATTTATGTATAGTGCATGATAAAGAGTTGTTAATCACGAGTTTGCATTGATATAAGGGGATCAAAATCACACATGCCTAACATGTATGATTGATCATGACTAATTTGCTTGTTACGAAACAGACAAATATTTAACAAATTACTTTTTAAACTCAGAAAAAGAGAGCAAACTGGTGGGTGAGACACAATTAATCATCACTTCAGGAGTTCGGGGGGCTTTTATGTACTTTCCTTAAGATGAATTCTATATCTTTGTAGACATAGAGTAAAAATTACTTTATTATATCTCAAGAGGCTCTTAAAACAAATCCCTTCAAATCGTCTAAATCCTTAATCCATTCACAGATCATGCTAGCTAATGGCTTGGCTTTTGTTTCTCCAAATAAAAGATGCCTGGAGCACCTAAGCAAGCCCGCACCTTCTTCATCTTTGAGTCATATTCAAACTCATACTATGAGTTCACCCCAGACAAGCACTGACAGTGAAGGAAGATGCTTGAAAGATGCACATGAAATGGTAAAACCCTGGAGGCAAACCTAACTCAGTCACTGGGGACATTGTGGGCTCTCAACTACATCCCTACCACATTATTGTTGATTGTCTTTTTAAGCCTCTTATTCATGAGCATTTCTTTGCTTCAATTGACTTTCAGGACTCTATTGAACAATGGTTAGAGCAGCTTGCCTCAACTTGGTCTCTAACAATATTTATACAACAACATGTATAACTTCCAGCCAAGTTCCAGAGAGTAGCACGTTGAGGAGAAAGCAATAACATTCCTTGATATATATACATAGTACCCTTGATCTTAGTCAAAAGGCCAAGAACCTTTTCTTACCAGTCTTACAGTGCAAAGTCTACTTAGCATGTTAAACATTCAGACTCTAGGCTATTCACATATACAATACTCATCTACGGAGCCTCACAAGACAAATGTGGATAATAAGGATCAAACCTATAAACCTGGGCTCTTCTGAAAATGTGGGATTGAGTTAGAATCAGATCTTAACTATAAACTAAATATAAACTAAATATAAACTAAGGATCATTATTCTCCAGTTTGTCTGAAAATGATGTTCTCTGCTCTAAAAAAGGTAAATATTTATCTACTAATTATTGCTTATGGCCACAGGAAAAACAATAGTTTCTTTTAAATAAAATAAAATGGACTAGGTATTATTTATTGATGTGTCATATTTGCACAGCTGCCCATCTGACATGAAAGTGACTCTAGGCATGGTACAGACTGGAAGAGGAGGAGGAGGAGGAGGAATTAAAGAAGTTGTTACTTGAGTATTAGGTTTTTTTACTATAAGTTATTTAAAGTGTGGGACAGATATTTAAGGTAATGGTTGCTTAGCAAATCTCCCTCTTTCTCTGTCTTCAAGCTTATGACCTTCTCCATTGCTCAGTCACCAGTCCTAGACAGCTTTATTATTTATTTAATCTATTTATATGGCTATCCATACCACCTAAGGGACTCTTCATCACTGCTGATATCATTGATCAATTTTTCTTCACAACTGCTTTTGATGCATTTAGTTAAGAGGAGCATAAGTTTAAGAACATATACAACTAATCTACTTATCTGTGCCTACTAATTATAAATGACAACACTTAACAATCTTACAAATTTCCATTTTATGCTGTGATTTCTAACAGCCCACCTTTTCCAGCAACAAGGCAATATTGCTAAAATTCTTCCCCAACTCTCACTTTTAAGAACTGGGATTTGTGTTCCTTTCACCCATGGTTAAATGCCCTTTTATTTTACACTTGATCTTAAATGCTCTTCCATCTTCCAGTTCTTATACTTCAGAAGTCCTGTTGAAATGTTAAATTAGCACTGTAATTTTTCTCTTTTACTGAACTTTATCTGTGGACCTCTGTCAACACTTGTTGCTTAGTCTAATCTAGAGAACAATCACTCAGACTAATAAAGTGTATGGATAGAAGCAACTCTCTGCTTCGTCAGATCCATAATGGATAATGGCCTCTTCTTATTTCCTCTTTGGTCATAACTGATGCATTAATTTAAAATTCTCAAAATATCCCTCTCCTCAACATATCTGTTAAGTCATTTTTTCTTCTGGCACCCTCAGAAGAAAACTAATTTTCTGAATTCAAAGTCAAAACCACCTGATCTCTCATGAATTCTGTAGTCCCAAAACATCTACTGGGAGCCAGTTTAGGAAAAACTGGTTGTTGTACCACTTTTGTTTTCTTTGTTTTGTGTTTTTTTAGCCATCAGAAAAAATTACCCTCTTTCAGCAAAAGCTTTTGTTATTTCTCAGCACATATATAACCTATATATTATTTTCATATTTTGATGGAAAAAAATATAGTAGATGAAGGTGCATGATGGTCACACGTCTTGAGGACAAGAATGCTACAAATAATACTTTGTTTACATCTTTTAAAGACAATCCTCATTTTAATTATGCTAAGACTTCACTACTGCAAGATTGGCTTCCTAGATACACAAAGAAAGAATACATTGCTCCCGGGTAATGAAAATAACTAAGCTCGTTTACACTCTTTGGAAAAGGTAACACATAATCTCTTTACTACAAAGAAATTTTGATTATTCCCCAAGAAACTGGAAACTAAGTAAAATATGACATGTAAGTCAATATGTGTAATAAATGATTAGAAAGAAAAGATTGAGATGTTAAATGTTGGAGCAGGAACAATCCTAGTGATGGTTAATAGAACATTAATAATGTATTCCAATAGACCATGTAATCCCAAATAACAAGCTGTTGTATTAAAAATGGATTCATAACTTTCCCTTTGCCCATCACCTTTTTCCCTACCCTACAAAAAACTGATAAAACTTGTTTAAAAAAAAGAAATTTTGAGTATTTGTAGAAATGCAGATAAGTATGCACAGAACCAGAATACGTATCCATAATACACAGAACCATTGTGCTATAATTACATATTGGAAATTGATAAATATAAATACAAAGAAGTGTTGTCATCCTTCCTTCCTTGACATGCATCTCAGCTTCTCCCCCCTCCCTGCATTCTAACTAGACACCTCTAACTATGGCTAAAATGTGGTCTGTGTATGTGGGTGGATGAATGGATGGTTGGATGGATAGGCAGGCAGGCAGGCAGGCAGACAGACAGATAGATAGATTTGCCCTTCATAAATCAAATCAGCAAAAAGCAAATCAGCTCAAAATATACTCATTCCTCTGCATTAATAGCTGTTAGACATTTTGGTTTCCAGTCTCAGTCCCTCTTACTTGTTAAAATGTTATTCCAAAGAACCAAAGGTTAATAGAAAGTGGATCATTTCTGACTGATTCTTGCTTGTATTGCATACCTGATTTCTGGTGGTAATTGCTACAGTTTGCTTCGTACCCAGTATTCCAGATGTTCCACAAGACCACCAGTGTAACAGCACTGCTTCAGTCTAAGTTGTTCCTGAGTGATCCTCAAAGAATGCTGAATTGGTCTTGTATTTAATCTATTTTCCCCACCCTTCCAATGGGTAGGCTCTGTTTCCCAAAACGTTTCTCTTAAACAAGTCCTGACAATGGTGTATCATAGTTTCCTGCTTTACTCCACCCTATAAATTACCTAAAACAGCAGGCAAGAAAGAAAGCACACAAAAAACCCTGCCTCCAGGAATCAAATTTAACTACAGGGAAGAAAAGAAGCAACTTAAATTCAAAAAGATCAGCCATTTCAAATGTAAGGAGAGTTCTGTTGGATAGGACCAAAGGTCTCTTTACTTCAGCACCATTTTTCTGGGCTGACATCAGTTAGCATATGAATGGAGAAACAATTGAATCTTGAGACATTGGGAATAGGTAAGAAGCTCTCATAGAGATAGTGACCTTTGAAGCATCAAAGCACCTGTGTGGTAGAAAAGATAAAACAGAATGGCAGCAAAATGAAGGAGTGAATGGTGAAATGGATGGAAACATTTAACTTCATAGCCTTTATAAATGCATGCTTGTGCCTGGTAATTTAACTGAACTTTTTGTGCACTAAAAAGAAATCTCATATTTCAGACATGCACATTACATGCATATAATATAAAACAGAATATTTTTACTCTGGACTTCAGTATTATCAGCATTATCAGCAGAAGTGAGGAATTTACATTATCATAGAAATATCATTTTGTTGTTGTTAGTTGCGAAGTCGTATCTGACCTATCGTGACCCCATGGACTACGTTCCTCCAGGCCTTCTGTCGTCTACCATCCTCTGGAGTCCACCTAAGTTCACACCTACAGAAATATCATACAGGCGATAAATTACAGGTTTTACATATAATGAGCTACTAGTAAGGAATAAACTGTATTAGATGATGCAAAGCATGGGACAAATTCTCAACATTATTTAAGTTGTCTTCATGTAGCTCAACAGCATTATATTACTTTCTTACGGAATCCTTCCACATAGAAAGCTAAGAATTAAAAGATTGTTTAGGACTATCAACTCCTCTAAGTCAGTGGCTGGACTCAAGTCAGGTTTGAGGGATTTACCTTTTTAAAAAAATTATACATGGCCACCAACCAGAAAGAATGAAGATATATATTTGTAGAACAAGTAAATTTTGACACCAAGAATCTCTTTAGAGAACAAGAATTGATTAGGTCCAATTTTACATGAAAAAAATCCACATTCAATGCCTTGTCTTCTTTATTTAAACACTATAAATTGAGATAAAGAGGTTTTGTCTTAAACTTCAGTAATAGCTTTAAGAGGGGCAAACTGGACAATTATCCAGGATCCCAAATTTCAACCTCTGTTCAATTTGGTAAAATTTTAGTAAATTAAAAAGTAGACCTATAGTGAAGGGTGTGCTGGACCCTTTCCTTATATAAAAGGCAAAAAGGCAGCCACCTGTACCAATATATTTCTATGATTGCATTTGACATAATCTATTTTTAATAGGCAAACCCTCTATCTATTTTTAATTAATGTGATGTATTATTTTTATTTTAAATGGCTGTGAACCGCCCCGAGTCCACAGAGAGGGGCAGTATATAAATAAATAAATAAATAAATAAATAAATAAATAAATAAATAAATAAATAAATAAATAAATAAATAAATAAATAAATATTGCTTTAGTAAATTACGACCATGCCATTAACGTATCAATTTATCAATACCAGATTAAAATATATGAAGACAAAATCAGGTTTTCATCATGGAAAAATACAAAAATACAAATACAAATGGGGACATGGTGGCGCAGTGGCTTAAAGACACTGGAAATGCCGACCTAAAATGATCTGCACTCCAGTGGTTTGAGCCCAGCTGCGCAAGACAGGGTGTGCTCCCACTGCTTGCTCCTTCCCATCCAGCAGTCCGAAGGCATGCAATATTGCAAGTAGATAAATGGGTATCGTTTCCATGAGAATAACCTAGCTGTATTTGTTTGTCTGTAGAACAGAACCCAGTGCTGGAGCTGGCCGGACTAAAGGCCATGCAATATGAGGTGAGGCAAGGCGAGACTGGCGGAGGAGCACAGAAGAGCCAGCAACTTGAGCGCCATTAGTCAGCTAGTGTGAGCTAGTTTGCCCTGTGTGATGCATCAAGGATAGGCATACAAGCACCAAACAGAATGAACTAGCAATTTAGGCTGTCAGGACTGCATTGTGTCTAGCATTTGTAGATTTCTTTGACATTGTATGCCGTACAATAAATAAACAAACAATACAATTTATTTTTTTGTTATTTTCTTTCCTTTATGAATAATGATAATAGTAAACATGGGTTGAGATGGGTTAGAATCAGGTTTCTTAAGAGGTGATAAACTACCATGGATGATTCCAAGATGATACTCTTACCCAGTTTCCCGCAAATTTTAAAACCAATGCAATGATTCAAAATAATGATCTTACTACTACAAGGCTAAAGATCTAAATGAGATCTACATTAATTTTTGTATCTATTACATATCTAAGCCAAACAATATATGATTGACAGTGTAAGTTGCAGAGTGAAGGTATTTCAATGTACAAGACATGTATCAACCATTTTATTTCACATTGTCTGGAGGTACGTAGAGTCAAAAGCTTTGACTTTATAAAATGCAGGTTTCTGAGTGTGGACTTTAGTGTCAGAAGCAGGGCATATAGTGAAACAAATATTAGAAATCTCTAAAATTGTATTTCATATCACTACTATTTTATATTGCTATTATTTTCCTTCTCTTTAATAATAATAATCAGAAATTAGGGGAAGCAACTGTGGAGAAATTGCTGTCATATGCTGTAAGATGTGAGTCAAGACTCAGCAATCCTTGGACCACAACTGGTAATTATACAAATCGGTGTTTCTTAATTTTACCAATTTAAAGATCTATGGACTTCAGTTCTCAGAATTTCCTAGCCAGCACAATCAAGGATGACTCAGCCTCAAGGCCATCAGGTACCACACAAAAGGTTTGCTGTTTTTGGGGGAAGGGCAGAAAGAAGAAACAAATGTCTGAACCATGAATACTATAGAAAACATTTGGGACCTCATATTAGCAATTGATTAGCAATTGCTAATTTATTATTTCAATTTGTGGGGTCCTAAATGTTTTCTATAGTATACTATTCTATAGTATTCATATTTTTCCTCAGGAATAAATATTTTGTTGTAGTTCAGCTGGATGAGAACTTTTATCACAAACAAGAATCAAATCAACAAAAGAGTTGATTAACATTTTGTTGACTGGATTCTTGTTTGTGATAAAAATTTTCATCCAGCTGAACTACAACAAAATCTATTTATTCCTGAGGAAAAATATTACTTCTCTAATATGGCTTTCAATTTATCTAATAAACATTCTTAGTTAAAGAATTATCTAAATATTGCCAAAGAAAAGGGATTTATTTATTTAAACTGCCCCTCTGTGTACTTTGTGAAAATTGGTGAGTAAGAAACCGGATAGGTGTTTCTTGACAACTGTTTAATGTGCTATTTTATGAATCACTCTGCCTACAGTATTTCATTTTAAACTTCCAGTTTTAACCCTCTCCCCCCCCAACCTGGGGAAGGGATACCTTAAATGGAAAAATAAAATATTGTTGAGATGATGATTCAGGACTCAAACAAATGGTAGCACCCATCTTTTGGAACCCATCTTTTGACATAGTTTATAGAAAGATGTTCTATAAACCAGTGGTTCGCAACCTTTGTGGCTTGGCGGCCTGGCTGTGGGGATGATAAGGGAACCAGGCAGGGGTGAAATCTAAAAATTGTTGCCACTGATTCTGTGGGCATGGCTTGGTGGGCATGGCTAAGTTGATGTCATGCATGTCACTCACTCACTTCATTCTGCCCAAGCTAATTTCGGAGCATTCTCTTGCCCCACTCTCCAGCCTGGAGGGCTGGGCATCCCCCCCGCCCCACTAATCCTCCGTACAAACCGCCCGCCTGGTTTCTGCAAAGGCAGACTTCCTCTGCAGGGCGATCCAAAGAGGGGAGGCGAATGCTGCAGAAAAAGGCAGCAGGGCGGCGGATCGGTTTGGTGGTGCGGCCAACCAGCAATCACTACCGGTTCTGTGAACCAGCCCCAATTTCCACTACTGGTTCTACCAAACTGGTCCAAACCGGTAGCATTTCACCCCTGGAACCAGGCCATGTGAGCAGTGTACTGGCACTCATGTGTGTGCATGCAGTTCCACTTTCACAAGCAATGGGCTGGCATGCATAAGTGTAGCCGCCAGCCTGCCGCTTGTGTGAGTGGAGCTGTGTGTATGCATGCTTCCCGGCCTGCTGCTTGTGCAAGTGGAATTCCCACCAGCCCACCTTTCATGCAGGCCGGTTCCCCCAGCCAGGGAGGAAATTCATGAACTCAAAAACTGAGTTGCAGTTACGTATTTATTGTAATATATATAAATTTGGTTGTTATGTATATAAATCTGGTTGTATGTATATTGATTCATTTTGATTTTTTTCTCCAGTTTGCGCATGTAACATCACTATTTGTTGTTACCAAGCCCACTATGGAACAGGGACTGATTACCCGAGGGACTGCCTATTCTCCATGTCATTTGCTTGGGTGATTCATTTCACCCAAGCGATTCAGTGCGCTCCAGGTACCTCCAATTAAACAATGTCATTTCTTAGGATCCCATAAGTATGCCTTCTTTGTAGCAACACTTGCCCTCTGGAATGAGGTTCCCCCCACTCTCCACGATCTGGATCTCCCCCCCTGCTGTTATTTAGAAGAGCAGTGAATGGCTTTTTAATTGACTTTATTGTAATTTCTCTCCGGCTTAATGATACTTAATAGTACATGTTCTGATTTTATTATTCTTTTCTCATTGATGTGTTATGGCAATAAAATAAAAATATTTAAATTCATTCAGATTTGCGTACAAAAAAGAAATAAAGCAGTTGTTCTCTGTCCTTCCCTAGGCTATTGCTTCTATTTTGCAACTGTTATAATCAGTATAAAGTTCTTTATATAAGACCATGTTTAAAAGAAAAATAAGCTTCTCCAGCCACTCACTTAAATCATGGACACTATCTTTTCCATCTTTATTGGCCCCTGAACTACAGTGGAACAAATTTGCAAGGCAAATGCTGAGGGAAAGATTTCAGTTTTCCTGACCCCAAACTGTATCCTGCACCAAAAATCAACTCCAGCATACACTTATTTTAATGTAAACAATACAATAACAAAAACAGAATCAGTTGCACACTGCATGTTTAATGTAACACTAAATATAACTCTTCGTTTATTAAAGTACCATATATAAAACCACTATAGCCCCAAGATGTAGTGAAAGTGCCTTGTAAAGTTTCATCTAAATGTTGACACAAAATATGTAAAAGGATTCCTTCTCTATTCTTTGCCACTTTTGAAAGACACCTGCGATTCTCCCCTGCAAAATGGGTGGATGTATCATCCAACATGTATGTAGCTTCTGTTTTGACCTTTATACCACTTCAATACACTGATGACATTTTGGTAGCCTGCAGGCTGGATTCATCCCAACAATTATGCTTGACTTTCATCCAAGTACATTTTACTAAGAATACCATGGACTGCAAGAAGAAAGCATCAATCACTCCTAAGCCAATTAAAGGCTCATTGCAACTTTGAGGTGATGATCAGCAAGACAAACCTTACATTATTGCGGACATGTGGTGCAAACGATGGACTAAAAGAAATAATTAAGGAAGGTATAAGGGAGAAAATCATTGCTAGATAGAAATTCCATGTTTTTGGCAGAGCTTTCAATTTGTAAAAATAGGTAAAATTGCAAGCATTTGTCCATACAGAAGTTGAACTACATTCAATGGCATTTATTAACCCATTCAAGTGACTTAAAATAAGCCATTTGGTTCTCTGAACATATTAACCCCATTACTACATGCTTTTTCTTAGATTCACTTTGAAAGAGTGAACATGATTTAGATGCTGAATTATGATACAATACTGCAGGAGACACATGTAGAGCACTAGATCGATTCTGCTTTTCTTCAGGAACCTTTTCCAATAAGAGAAGAAATGATTGCAAAAGTAAAGTGGGGTTATCTGAACTCTGCATAATTTTTTTTTTGAACAAGGCAGGGTGAATAAAATGAAATGAGTAACTTCATCTGGAAATGTTCTTCTCCACCCAGACTCTTGAGGGTATGGTTTTGGCATTCGCTAAGTTAAGGGAGGCTGCTTCTGTATGACCTCCCACTACCTGAATGTGGGTGCTTTATACATGTGAAGGTCTTGTTGCTACATGATGCTGCATATAGAAGTTAAATGCCTTAGGAAGGGACTGCCATTGCAGGGTATATGACTGATACATGAAGAAGGGTGCAGCCTCTGCGAACAGACAAACTGAACATGCCTGTTCAAGCTGCAATTTCTCACAATGACTCAGGGTGGGGGGAGATGCAGATAATGCAGACCACGCATATGCTTGGATACCTAAAAATGCACTCCAATATTCACTATGCCATGTCTGTATCCAAATATACAGACATATACCCTCCCTTTATGGGATGGATTCTACTTACCTTTACTACCGGTTCTCTTCTCGGATGTTTGGCATGTGCGTTTTACTTAAATGTTCATGCAACACATACGCAGTGGAGTATGCACATTTGTTGTGTGCTCTGCAGATGTACATTAGGGCATGCATAGCAGCACACACAACAAATGTGAGTTCCGCGCATGTGCACCAGCATTTAGAAGAGGAGAGGCGTGGCAGTCAGCTGTGCCGTACCGATTGAGCTGGGAAAAAAAACACACACAAAAAATGGTAAAAAAGGCATCGAGCCGGGTGGGAAGGAACCGGTTTGGTGATGTCATCCGGTCAGCGCTACTGGATCACATGAACCAGTTTGAACCAGGAGAAACCCATCATTGCAAGTCCCCTCACATAACATGGACTTAGAACAGACAATATATCTGGTTTGCTGATACTCGATTTAATTGAGGGCTGCATCAGGGTTGTGTTTAACCTTGGGGGCGTGGCCCAACAGGGTGGGCATGGCCATCTTGACATCACTTGTGTTGGAGGTGCCTGTGGCCAGAGTGCTTTGTCAGAGAAAACAGGCTCCCAAGCTCTGTTTTCGGCTGGGATACCTCCTTGCAACCCTCTGCCAGCAAAATACGGAGCTCAGGAGGGCTGCGTTTTTACTGGCAGAGGCATTGTGGGCCGGTCCTTCGGTATTTCCAGGGGTCTCCCGTGGGCCGGATGTAAGCACCCCACAGGCTGGATCTGGCCCCTGGGCCTTGAGTTCGACACCCCTGCACTAAGATGACTTATAGCAGCTGAAAAAATAAAATTCAGTGATGGCTAGAACTGAATTCAAAGGCATATTTTTCATGTTCTCAAAGATAACCGTAAAGCAAAATTTGAGAAACTGACTTTACAACTACCGGTAGTCCTCCACTCTTAACAGTTCACTTACTGACCGTTCAAAGTTACAAAAGCACTGAAAAAAGTGACTTATGACCATTTTTCACACTTATGACCATTGCAGCTTCCCCATGGTCACATGATTTACATTCAGATACTTGACAACTGACTCATATTTGTAACAATTGTAATATCTCAGGGCCATATGACCACCTTTTGTGACCTTCTGACAAGCAAGGTCAATGGGGAAACTAGATTCACTTAATAACTGTCCATGTTACTAATTTAACCATTTCAGTGATTCACTTAACAAATACGGCGAGAAGAGTTGTAAAATGGGGCAAAAATTCTCACTTAGCAACATAAATTTTGGGCTCAATTGTGGTCGTAAGTTGAGGACTACCTGTAGGGTACAAAAGCAACCTATGATGTATGACTGATACAAAGGATACAGGTCTGATTTATAATCGGACAGGTTTATGCAAAATCTAAAAATCACACCTTAAGCATTTTACTTTGTGAACCATAGCTGCTGATAACAAGATTGTCTGGAGTACTTTGTTCATCTGTTGAGTCAGAAGCGTATTAAATTCTCACTACCCAGACTTCTTTAACATCACATGAAGCAAAATGTGCAGTGGATGATGAACCAGACTGTTTGTAGCCCAGACATGTATTTTGCTATACATAGAATCTAAATGGAATCTAGCATCATAAATAAAAAACAATTGCCTTCAAAGTTTACATATTCCAGTTGATATGGTAGCAGACAATGTCCAGAACTATTTAAACAATCTTTTAATTAATATTGGCTCATATATATATCAGTTACTCCCACTATCTGTATAACTGTCTCAACTGAATGTCAAGCCTAAGTCTCATTATACTACAGAAAAAAATATAGTCATTTAAATTATTATTTATAAAACCATTTTGAACCCTAAGGAAAATTCTAAACACACAGTATATTTTTGAATACCAAATTACTACTCGGTAGTTTAAAGCTAATATGTTAATGTTTGGCTGCAAATATGCAGTTAGAATTAGACATCTTTAAAGAAATGACATGCAGAGGGTTAGAAGAGTCAGGGATTCAGATTTACTCAGTTCATTTTCTATTATGTACCAGGGCTGACTAGTATCATTTTGTTGGGTGATTATTTTATTCTAAGGGGCTTGCAATTTTCCTGCTGGCTCTTGCCTGCTATGGCTGCACCTGTTTTTCCTGGGGCATAGAACTTTTTCTACCAAGTGTAGACTTGCAACACTGGCAATCCTTTATCAAAAGGTACATTCCAGAGGCATAAAATACTACCAACAAATTCACATGGGGAGGAATCTACAAATGCCATTTAACACAAGATGGGACATGAAGTTAAAATGCCAACACACCCTTTTTTATTGTGCTTGCCTCTCTCATGCCAACAGAATGTTTTGCCTCATACAATACTATCATAAACATACCTATTCAGGGACAATTATATGGTTTAGTCTCAGTCCCACAGCCTTCATTTATTTGGCACCCACCATAAGTGTAAGATTTCAACTTCCAGCATTTCATAGCGGTAGACTGATTGCTGACTATTTTGGGAGTTGAACATTACATATTAGGAAGATTTGTCTATTGAGATGACAGGTATTTACTATTCCTACAAAAGAAATAACAGAGCCCAAAATGTACCCTTTCACATGAGAAACAAAGTGAAATGTATTCAAAATGTTAAGCTTAAAATCCATATTATCCAAAGATAGTTACTGTAGGCAGGGTTCCTTGCAATTCCATAATTTGACAGAATCCATAAAACCTTTACTGAACATATTCTAATCATATGCCAATTAAAATGATCTAATAGGATATATATGTGCACTACATTTTCCAGCAACATACAATTTAAGTAGTGCCATGCTAGAGTGTAGGCAATTCAAATTCTTGTGCTCAGTTTGCATGTTAATAGAAATATATATCCTCTCCTCCCCTGAAATCTGATAAATTGTCAGTGATCATCTTCTCAAAAAATCTAAGTAAGGGGTGCCAATCCTTACTTAAAGTTTTGAAAGACAATCACTGAAAATGAACATGAGATGTAATAATCTGAATTGCCTATACTCTAGCATGGCATTACACTTACCTTCCATAAGAAAAAAGGGGGAAGAATGGATTTAAATAATTAAAAACTATTTTCTAGAGGGAATATGTATGCAATTTATTGTTCTGCCTAAAGCTTCTTGCTGCTTAATTTTTTTATAGATAATTAAAAGAAGCTGCTAATTGTGAAAATAAGTGAAAATAAGAAAGATTAACTCAAGAAGCTTCTTCAGAGCTTTTTCATAACAGAACTGAAGAAGCTTCTTGGATGAGAAGAAAAACTTCAAAGAAAAACCAGAAAGTCCACTTGCCTCTTGAAAAAGCACCTTTGGGACAACCATGACCTGAATGACTGAGACTCTCCACAGATAAGAAAGACTAATATAATTATTTCCCTTTTATGTCAGGTGAATATTAATTAATAGATTTCTAGGGAACAAAGCAAACAGGGACTTGAGATTGCAGTCTCACATGACTATCATTTTTAATAATAAAACAATAGCACAACATCACACTAACGTATTCAGCCACTGGTTTCAAGGGCCACTAATTACTCTTATGCTAAGAAACTACATATATTCTGTCACCTAAAACCTGGAATTCCATTGTTGCAGGAGTCAGGGCTACCAAATTTAATTCTGCGACAGCTTAATTACATGATGTTTGGTTTCAATTATTGCTTTGACTTAGGAATCTGGCAATCTTACAGCGTTTTTAAACTTGTACCTGTAGATACAATATACTGTGTTTTTCTAGAAAAGGGCAAGCTGTGCCAAGCTCAAAGAAATTACCAGCAAGCAGGGTAATTTTCTCTCTTTTCGACTTTGCAGGAACTTGCTTAACATCACAAAGCAAAATTACTCTTACTCTTTAGAACATTACATGTGGAGAAAAGTAACTAACATCTTCTAGTTGTGGTCTTTTATACTAAAAGCAAAACCAAGTCAATAGTAGCTCAATTAAAGGACTGTGAGTCATCATTTCTTTATACCAGAATATCTAGCTTCTAAAATAGAGAAACAGATTTGGAAGCATATACATATGCCCATATATAGGGATGTAGAAGGGACTAATTTTAGATGATAAATATTGATTTTATCAAAAAGAAAGACTATTTTGAATTTAAACAGCCACTCATTTGGAAGAAATTATGCCAAGCAAAAAGGCTATAAAGGCTTGTTCTATATGCTTTTGAGATCCCTTGCTTTCTTTATCAGGACTGCCAATATCCATTGACTACAGTCCTGGAAATTTCTCTTCCAGTAAATATTTTTTATAGATCTACAGTGTCTATAACATTATATAGATACCTACATATATATGGATACATGCACACTAATGCTACAAAAAAAAGTGCAAGGGGGGCAACGAGAACTTCAAATAATACCTGAATTAATGATTATCTATTAAACTTAACTTCCTGAAAAATAAGGCATTCAATTTGTAATATATATGCTTGCAAAAGCGTCTCTCATACAAAACCTTAGTGGACATACAGAACTCAGAAAACATACATCCATATTTTGTCATAAGTCCCAATGCTCCCAAGCCGTTCCTGCTCCCAAGTAAATATATACTGGCTGGCACTATGCTAAGGATCTGTTCAGCACTGTTTACATCATAAGTCTGGGTAGTCAGGGTAAAAAGGGGGTAGATTGGGGGAGGGACTGAACTGTTATTTTATTCAATTTTAGAACTGCTAATTCTGTTTAGTTAATAACTCATTTATTAACTCATTTTCCGCTCATTCCTGTGGGCGAGAATGAATATTTGCAGTGAAAAGTCCCAATTCTCCCCAATGGAAATTCCACTGTGATAAGTCATTCTTTATATAGGGAGGACAATAAAAAGCGGGAAAGGCTGATATGCTGGTTCCTTGAAGTCTTAGATGCTTTTTTTGTTGCCCATGTACACGTTCCATGTATTCACTCCAATTCTTCTCTTACCATATCCTCTCCTCCCTCCCTTACAAGTAAGACGTTTTATTTTCAAGTTAATGTGCTACACCAAATTTTTGTAAACATTGGCAACTTGTTTTAGAATGAAAATGGAAGGCTAATGGTCATGCCATGCATTCTATTTCTTGCAGAAAAACAAAATGTCTTCTGAAATTTTAAATGCAAACTAATGCACACTAATTTGACGGAACTCAAATCTACGTCATCCTGGACATATTAAGCATTTTCCTAAATAGGTGTATAAACATACAAAGAATAATAGAGAGGGCAAGTGATAAATGAAAGGCAAAATTTCTTTTGAAAATATGCTTTTAAACAAAGGATGGATAATTTGCAAATATATGTATTTGAAAAGAATTACAGAAATTTCAATTTGAGGATGTATCATGTTGTTAGGCAACTAAAACACTGATAATCTCAGTGGACAACTTAATATTTGACCATCTAAGGGATGGTTTAATATCTAATATAAGGTGACCAGACGTAAAGCTTTTCGCGGGAAACACCCGCTTTTTAGTGAAAAGCCCCATGCCCCGTGGCGTTTCTAAAAACACCCGCTTTTTTTCGGCTAAGTCTGAAGGCCATGCCCACCCGCTGTCCTCCCCACCCACTCTCAGCTT
>JANHFP010001382.1:171010-182935 GCA_032468135.1 Calamaria suluensis
TTTTTAATATGGCTGTAAACCGCCCCGAGTCCTCGGAGAGGGGCGGTATATAAATGCGAGATATAAAATAAATAAAAATAAAATAAGGAAGGTTCTACATTTAGGCAAGCAATGCACAGGTACAGTATAGGTCAACTTTAAGACTTCTGGACTTCAAATCCCGGAATTCCCCAGACAGAGCAAAGCTGGCTGAGGAACTCTGGGAGCTGAAGTCCACAAGTCTTAAAGTTTCCAAGGTTGGAGACCGCTAGTATAGGTGTTACCTCGCTCAATAGCAGTAACTGTGAGAGGGATCTTGGAGTCCTAGTAGACAACCGTCTAGATATGAGCCAGCAGTGTGCAGCAGCTGCAAAAAAAGCCAACACAGTTCTAGGCTGCATAAACAGAGGGAGGGAATCAAGCTCACGTGAAGTGTTACTACCACTTTACAAGGTGTTGGTAAGGCCACGCTTGGAATACAGCATCCAGCTTTGTTTGCCGAGATGTAAAAAAGATGTAGAGACTGTAGAAAGAGTGCAGAGAAGAGCAACAAAGAGGATGAGGGGATTGGAGACTAAAACATGAAGAATGGTTGCAGGACCTGGGTATGTCTAGTTTAGTGAAAACAAGGACTGACATGTGAAAACTAGTTTAGCCAAAACTAGTGTAGTGTTCCAACATCTCAGGGGCTGCCCCAAAGAAGAGGAAGTCAGATTGTTCTCCAAAGCACCTGAGGGCAGGACAAGAAGCAATGGATGGAAACTCATCAAGGAGAGAGCCAACCTTGAATCAAAGAGAAATTTTCTGACAGTGAAAACAATCAGTGGAACAACTTGTCTCCAGAAGTTGTGAATGCTCCAACAGTGGAAGTTTTAAAGAAGATGTTGGAGAACCCTTTGTCTGAAGTGGTGTAGGGTTTCCTGCCTGGGCAGGGGGTTGGACTGGATGACCTCCAAGGTCCCTTCCAACTCTGTTATTCTATTCAGCTCACATTTCTGTTTGGCTGGTTGAGTCCTGCAGAATAGACAATTCTGCTTAAAAAAAGCTTAAAGTTTCTGAAAGAAGCTTTATCGCTAAGTGTGTGTGTGTATTTGTAGGAGTGTTAAAGACTTGTGGTTTTAGATATTCAAGTAGCAGACCTGCAAGTTGCTAGTTTATGATTTAGATTGTTCATGAAATCAATTAACGGGCTTCCTACTTCAGTACTCTAGTGAATTGTATTGTACCCTAATGAACTGTATTGAAGACTCCAGAATTCAAGCAATATTGTATACTATGATTTTACATCTATTAAATGGAAATTGCTATCTTAACCTTGAAGTATTCTATCTTTCAAGCAGATTAATCAATTCTCAAAATGGGGACACCTATATTGAACAAACCTAGATCATTATCCTGCACTTCAGAGAATTGTGAGAATTCTGTTCAAAGCAGCAGCTTAGGGAAACAGGTAATAAATATATCAAGATATGCATTTTAATATGTTTATATATTTAGATTATTAAACAGTCCTTAATTACATTTATCTCAGTTAATGAGTGCAACCCTACGAGAACGGTTGAAGAAAACAAGAAGATCCTTTCATTCAAATTTTATTGTTGCCAAACAACTTAAAATAGATGATGAAAACAATAGTAATCAGAAGGAGAAAACTTTATCTAAAGAAGAACCATGTTCTGTATTACATGCTGAGGATAAGTGCTTGGAAAAAGTTGCTGATGAAACTACGTGTTCAAAGAGTTCTGCAGAAGCTAGATCACTATCTGAATACAATGGAGATAAAAAAGCTGTGTACAATTCTTCAGAAATTAATTTATCAGGTACAGACTGTAAACAACAGGAGCTGTTGGAGGAAAAGATGACACTAATGAAGCAGCTTCAGGAAAAAGAGGACATTCTTCGAAGACTTAAATTGGTCAAACTATATAGAACAAAGGTAAATAAAGTATATATTAATTCAGAAACAGTTTTAAATAAATTTAAATATATTAAAAACAAATGAAGGTTGGTTTTTTATGCTATTGCATTTCCAAATACTAACCAATCTTAGCATATCATCAAGCCAATTTATGTTCCAGTTCATTTTTGCATTATATATTTGCTTTCATCTATTCTAGACATAAATAAGTATTAAACTGTAATGGAAATTAGCTATTTCCTTAAGAAGATAATATTTCTTGCCAATATGTAAAGTGCCGCCTATTTTTAATTTAAAATAGCTTTTTCAGCTTTTTAAAGCTGAAAAGACTTCTTTTTATGTATACTAATTGTATATAAACTAGTACTCAATGTCATTCACCCGTTCTTGTCTTTTTGCACACATTAAAATTATGGTCTTTCCTTGCAGAAGTAATATCCATTGTTCAAACGGCATTTTTATTGTACTTTGTTCTAGAAAGTAAGAAACATTTTTCAAATAAATGTATGTTATAATTCTACACTATTGTATACAACAAAATTTCATTTTAATGTTTGCCAATTAGTGTATTTTCAAAGTGACAATATAGTTAGTCTAAGTCTAATAAGATTTTTAAAATAGTTTTTGTATATGATACTTTGTTCTTTCAAGTGGAAAGTACATTACAAACATGAGGCAGAGGGTAAATCCTGATATTTATACTTCTAAATTCAGTGAATTTCTGTTCTCTATTGTAGGAGTCTCTAGTCCCTGGACTATGGTCCATTACCAGGCCATGGCCTATTAGAAATTGGTCTGTGTGAGTGACTAACATGCACATGTAGCTCAACCTGCATGAGTGGTGGGTTGGCCACTCATGTATGTGCATGCCAGTCCACCACTCCTACTAGTCCAGTTATGGTTATGCACGCTGGTCCACTACTTCCACAAGGCCTACACGGCCCAGTTCCTGTCTCCAACTCCAGCCAGGCCAAGCTGCAAAGGTTGGGAGCCACTGCTCTATTGGAACCTTTATCTAGGTCCGTGATGGCAAACCTATGGCATGGGTGCCACAAGTGGCATGCGGAGCCATATCTGTTGGGCACACGAGCATTGCCCTAGCTCAGCTCCAGTGTGCATGTGTGTGCTGGCCAGCTGGTTTTCAGGTTCCACCAGAAGTTGGAAAATGGGCTGTATCTGGCCTCCGGAGGGCCTCCAGGGAGGTGAGGAAGGCCGTTTTTGCCATCCCCACTCCTAGAAAGCTTCTGGAGCCTGGGGAGGGCGAAAAATGAGCCTTCCAAGCCCACTGTGCTATCACGTGCTAAAAGCAGGGGGAGTGTGTGGGGGAGTGGGGATCATTGAATTATGGGTGCGGGCACAAGGGCTCCCTGTGCTCCCCCCACTTTTGGCATGTGACAGCAAAAAGGTTATCCATCACTGATCTAGGTTATCCATTTCGGCTATATCAACATGTTACTCTATAAGTATTGCTTTTTTCTATTTCCCTACAGAATAATCCAGAAGAGTTACAGTTTCTGATATCAAAATGGAGAAAGAGTTCCCAAGCAATTCTATATGAGTTGCAATCAGCCTTACCTACTGATAACAAGAAATTAACTCTGACTCAATTGATTGACAATTTTGGATTAGAAGACAAACTCTTACATTATATCCGAACAGATGAAGATTTTACAGATCCATAAAAATTATTTCAGTCTTAAAAATATATCAAAAGATGACTATTTTCAAGAATTGAATGAATCTAAGTTCTGAACTGTATGAATAGATTATTATAAGGACCTGCTACCTCTTTGTTTCTTTTTTAGTCCACCCTCTGTATTTAAATCCTGGACATCTATCCCTCATTCTTTAATACATTAAACTCCAACACTGCTGTTATGTCCCTTTTCATTTGCCCTTAACCCAGTCTTTCTTCAAATTGCAATTTTTCAGCCAATTCTTTTGCCAAGTTGCTTTAAGATACTTCTCCATATGTAAGGATATATTTCTGTTCCTTTATGATTTTTTTAAAATTCCACTGCATATCTTCGTTTTGTAGAAGTGGAATGTCTAAATATGCCAGTTCTAGTCTGACAACAGTAACCTAATATAAACTGGTAAATTTATTTAAATGCATTGTGAATATAAATAGGTTGAAGTGATCAAAATAAATTGTGACACAATATTTATAAAACTCTTAAAATAATAAAGTTGAAAGAAATTAATGAAGGGGGGGACCTACCTTGCCTAAGAATGTTTATTGCTAAAAGTGTGAATCAAAGAAAGCTGGGAATGTTCTCATTCTCAATCTTTCCACTTCAGCTTGAAGGACGGCCAACTCCTGGGCTTGTGCTTTTGCAAGATCTACCAGGTGCTGTCGTTGTAGAATGTCCTCATAATGCTCCTTAGCAATGTTTTGGTTCACTAGTCCTGCGTCCGCTGTTTAAATAAAAATATTCAGAATAAAATAAATGAACTGATTACCAGTGTTCACCAACTTCTTTCAAATTTGCTAATAGGACTATGGTAAGTATCATCTTGCTGTTATGAACTGTACATCATTATATGATTGATAAAACAGTTATTTCATTTGAACCCCAAACAGCTTTTATTTATTAAATTCATTTGCTGCCCATCAATATTACTCAAAGGCTTGCTGAATAAAGTGATCCAGTTGCTAGTGGTATAAAATCGGTGACCATCTCCTCAAAACTATTGAAACTAAAATAACAAAATGGAATTAATAGAAACGTCAGAATATATTGTAATGCTTAACAATGTTATGGCAGTTGACCTAGGAAAATGTACACACTTTGATAATATCCAGATTATTGTTGAGACATGATTTTTCATATAGTGCATAATGTGAACTCACTAGCTGCATGATACATCATGATTTTTTGGGGGAGATATCTGATCCTTACATGTGACTTACCAGTAGCCTCATAAATGTGTCGCCTTTCTGATACAGTAACAAGCATTTCTTGTAATTTCTTGCTAAACTTCTGGTTTGATACCTGTTTTAAGTGTATTTGTTTCTCCATTTCTTTAATTAATTTTTCTTTTTGGTCTATATTTTTCTTGTGAACCTGGTAATTAAAAACAATTATTAAAAAGGGATCTTTATAATGTATTTAGTGAAAAGATGCTAAAACATTTTATTTCTTCTGTGAAGGAGGATGTTAGCTTTTAATACAATTTAATTCAAAGTTTAAAAATGTAGCCAGTACCTAAAACTATTAATAGAATGTGAGGGGTCCTAATGACCATATAACTTATTATTTTGGTAGGTTACTTCAATTTTGGATTATATAATTATTTAGTAATTATATTACTAAAACAGGAGCACTCAACCATATAAAAATTTGGATCCAAAGCAGGCAAAAGTGCTTTTGATCTGGGAATCCTTTCTGTTTCTAACTGGCTTCTTTTTTAAAGAAACAGTGGATTTTTCTGAGTTTCTATGGTAGTTGTACAAATTCAAAAAAATAGGAATTGTTTTTGTTTTCCTGCATCTATACAGACCCAGGAAAAAGTACATGTTCTTTAAGGCGTAGATCAGAGGTGTCAAACTCGATTTCATTGAGGGCTGCATCAGGATTGTGTTTAACCTTGCACGGAGCTTGGCCAGCTTGATGTCATTCATGTTGGGGGAACCTGTGGCCCAGTGGTGGGTTGCTTCTGGTCTGGTTCGGTTCTATAGAACCGTTGGTAAAACCAGCGGGTAAAACCATTGGTAAAACCAGCGGGAGGCTCTGCCCACCTGTCCTGATGTCATCTTGGGTGATCTGCGCATGTGCAGAAGCATGAGTGAAGCGAGAGTGCATGTGCGCTCCTGTTGCGAACCAGTAGTAAAGGTAAGTGGATCCCACCCCTGCTGTGGCTCACGCGTTCTGCCAATGAAAATAGGCTCCCTTCAGAACTGAAGCAATATTTTTTCAATTGTTTTAGACTTTGTATACGTTCAATAATGCATCATTCTATACGTTACAATCTATAGTACACTCAAATGTTTGAGGAAAAGTGATACTAAGGTAGTAATAAAAAGCAAATAAAACAATTAGTATAAACTATTCTTCAAAGTTGTCTTTTGATACATTATAAAGACAACTAATATCTAGAAGAAGATGATTATGCAATAGTGGTATTCAGAAAAAGGCAACTCTGAAAGTTTGCAAATAAAATTGTTCTAGTAAGAGTTACTAGATACTAAATACTCCATATTTTTTCGAAGTATAAGACACTCTCCTCCCCTCCTAAAAGTGGGTGGAAATGTCTGCATCTTATAAAGCGATTGATGCCAAAGCCCCATCCACCCACTGGCTCCCATCCTTTGGCCATTTTTGGCCCGTTCCAGGCTTTGGGGTTCACCTCTGCCCATTGCTACTGATCGGTGCCTCTGCACATTGCATTTTTGGCGTCTGCGTACCCCGTTTTTAGCCTCTTGCATTTTTGACCCATTCTAGGCGGGGTCTGAAAATGTGACACGCGGAGGCCCCAATGGGCTGTTATGATTCCTGCAACCTGGAACAGTTGATTGGTGTTATTCCAGGAGGCCGATCCAACTGTCAATCAGCTGCTCGCACTAAATCTGGCTGTGATAACGTGCTGAAGCTGATCAGGCTGTTTGCTGCAAGGATGCTAGTCAGATGAATATCAATTAATTTTGGTAGGCAGCAGCAGATTTTTTTTTCCTCCCCAAAAACTAATGTCTTATACTCCGAAAAATATGGTAGTCCTTTTCATGTAGCAAGCTTTGTAAACTATGAGAAAAAAAGGGTTGGGAGGTGACTCTAGATATTTTTCAGGTTCAAATTAGGACTAGTCTGAAGGTTACAGATGTGGTATAAAACAAAAGTAGAAGTGATTGGAAGTATTTCATAGCATTAGCAAGAACTCAAAATTGTCTTCCTTTAGCAAGTATAAATATGAGGGCATCTGTAAGTCTAAATTAAGGTAAATATGTTGAGTAGGTAGCATATTCCATGTTTCTTTGTTAAAGTTTATTCCATAAAAAAACTTACTTTGTCTAGAAAGTTAAATGTTCCTTCCATTACTGATACTTCATGATTCATCCGCTTATCATAGTTTATGACGGATAAGAACTATGAAAATAAAAACAAAATATCAAGCTAATATAGTTGATGCTTCCTGATGTTAAATCCTAGATTTACAATATTAACATAGCAAAGGTAAACTTTCAAAGGAAGATTGTTCTGCTTTCCAGTAACAAATCTTAAGTAAATTCATATTTATCTCTTTCATTGAACTAGCAGACTATAGTATCCAGTCTCCGATATAATGCATATACAGTTGTGTTTAAGATTGTGAACCCTTTTGAATGTTATTTGTTTGATCTATTCGCTACGCTAAGTCATAAAATAGATAAACAAAACCTAATTTGCCATATGAGTGAAAAACAATATTTTCACCTTGTAATAAGGTGATCAAGTGATCCAAAGCTACATATCTGTATTTGCTAAGATATTTGAACCTTTGCTTTCACTAAGTAGCATATTTTCTTGGGCAGCAGCAACTTCAAGCATTTCTGATAACTTGATTAGGCCTGCCCATCAACCTGGGGGAATTTTATCCCGTTCCTCCTTACAGAACAATTCAAATTTGGTGAGCTTCCCCACGTGTACTGCCCACTTCATATCCTTTCACATTTCTATAAAATTAAGGTCAATACTTTGACCTGGTCATTCCAGAACATTAACTTTCTTTTGCTTTAACTTTATTCTTTGGCTGCAGAACTTGTGGGTATGGGTCTTGTCATTATGATCCACTTTCACAGTTCAAAGACAGATACCCTGATATTTTCCTGTAGAATTTGTTGGTATAATTCAGAATTCCATTAATGATGTCAAGCCATTCTGGTTCAGCGGTAGCAAATCATGATACTGCCACCACCATATTTCACAGATGGGATAAGGCCTTCCCACAGGAAGGCAGTGTTTGTCTTGTGAAATATAAAACTTTTCATCTAAGCCAAAAGGTTCTATTTTGGTCTCATCTGTCCACTGAACATTTTTCCAAAAGTCTTCTGGCTTAACCACATGTTTATGTACAAACTATAGACAGTTTGGAAGAGTAGTGGCTTTCTCCTTTTAACTCTGCCTTCCACATCTTTGTTGAGTGTTCTAATGGTGGTCTCATGAACATTTATATTTGCCAGCGGGTCAGAGGCCTTACAGTAGATGTTTTCCTTGGCTATTTGAAACCTCCTAGAGAGTATTACATGCCTTATAGTTGATGAGATCTTGATTAGTCAGCCACTTCTAGGAAGGATAAGAATGGTGCTGAATTGCCTCCATTTGTACACAGTGTACCTAACAATAGATTGGTAAAGTCAGAGTTCTTTGGAAATAGTTTTTAATCTTTTCCGTCCTGGTGCGTATCAGCAATTATTTTTAGAGCTCAGAAATCTCCTTTGTTTTAAGAGATGACACATCTCTATATACTTGTGTTGTGAAGAACAGACTTAAATCAAAATACATATACTTCTATTCAGACCTCCCACATTTACACCTGATTGTATTCTTATTGACTGAAACACCTGTAATGTGGATGAACTTTGGGAATGAGGGGAGGAGACAATCAGAAAAGGGAGACAGGAGCCCTCAATGGCTTAATGGTCAGAGAAGGAAATTTAGGAAGGACCTGGATTAATGGATCACAAGTGGCAGCAGGAAGTTTGTACATCCAAATACGTTTTAGGATTTTTGTGGACAAAATATGATGTTTTAGGTCATATTTATGCAGAAATATTGAACATTTAAAAGGTTCACAAACTTTAAGCACCACTAAAATGTAGAATAAAATATAGAGAGATCTTATGCAGGTATTGATGAGATAGGTAGAATAGCAATAGCACGTACACTTATATACCACTTCATGATGTTTTACAGCACTCTATGATATGCACTGTCTAATACAGTTACATATTTTATATCATGATAAGTATTTGAAAATATGAACTTACAATCTGATGATCTTTTGTAACATTTAGTTTTTGTATATCTCGAGCTTTTTGATTCAGATCCTGTACTTGCATCTGCATTTTTCGATGTTCCCATTCCAGCTGAAATATCCCTTTACGGAAATCTTTACTTTCTACCATACTGGCAATCTTTTTTTGTCCTTGAGCCTTGAAAAAAAGAAATAGTTCTTTGAGCAACATATTGTTTGAAAACTGAATTCTGATAACAGGTAGATGAGATTTCTCAAAACTGAAGGAAAAATGTCACCGTTAACTCTTTTGAAATGAACAACACTTGTGCGCTAATTGAATATGATAGATTTAAAAGCAAAGACAGCCACACTGAATAAGAAAGAAAATCATTGAGGTTATATGCTCACTGGTATTTATGTTAATTGTTAAGAGAATTACACTAATTGGGGCTTGTAATATGTGATAAGAATTTAAAAAATGTTGATTATGTCTCTTAAAAAACTAGAACTATATTTAATTAGAAGTTGCAAATGCAAAGAAAATAACGTTTCATATAAGTCATCTTGAGAGGTGTTATCTTTTCAAAGAAAGATTGTTACCCAGATCATGCTGTTCAGCTCTTCAATAATAGTCCTGCTGATCAGAATAGCATCTGTGTAATCTGGAATCAAATTGCTGCCATCTAATTCCACTTGTCCTTGTTTAAAGAGGAACTGGACCATCAAATCTAATTGAAATCTCATTTTCTGCTCCCGAAGCCTAGTTAAATAACATTTTTTAAAAATTAACTTATTTTAACATTTTGCCATGATCAGAAAAAAACCTATCTAGACTATATTAGGTACTAGTTTATCTAACTATACAGGTAATCCTTGGGTTATGTCCATTCAGCAACTGTTCAAAATTATGATGATACTGAAAAAGTTGTCTTACAATCAGTCCTCACATTTGTAATTGGCAAATTGTTCCTTTCATCAAATTACCAAAATTAAAGCATTTGGTGACTGGCCTGCATTTATGATCATTACATCATGATCATGTTCTCTTGCCTTTCATGACCCACCCACCCCGCTTATTTCACCCCCATCTCTGCTGTTTTGCACCACACAGCCAAGAGAAAGAGGCTGCTCTATTTTGCTGCCTATCTGATATGGCCCTCCTGCCACCCCAGCTGACCTTTATTTTCTTCTTTGCCTTACCTCTCACCTCTGCAGAACTTGGTGACACTGGCTCCAAGCTCCAAGGTTCAGGGGCTCTGGCCCAGGGGTGAAATGCTCCCAGTTTGGACTGGTTCGGCCGATCTGGTAGTGATGGTGGCAGGTGATTCAGAGAACTAGTAGCAAAAATTCCTGACCCCTCCCCGTCTGCATGATCGTCGGGCTGTGCGATCTTGCAAGTCTTCCCCCCCCCTCATTTTAAAGGCTTTTTTTTCTCCCTACGTATTCACTGGATTAGGTAGAAAAGCCTTGCAAGATCACGAGGCTGCTGCGATCCTGAGGTTCTCTTTACATTTTATATGCATTTTTCTAACTAATCCAGTGAATACTTAGGTAGAAAAAATGCTTTTAAAATGAAAAAATAAAAATTGGCCATGCCCACCCAGTCACATGACCCGCCCACCACCAAGCCACACCCACAGAACTGATAGTAACAAATTTTACATTAAGCCCCTGCTCTGGCCTCACTTTCTTTTCTGACTCCTGGTTGCTGCCTCCATGGGCAATGGGCTCCTGGGCAGGCCTGCCCCACTCCAACAGTGCTAGCTTGAGACAGCCAGTGTAGCAAATCCAGTGGAAGGGAAATGAGGTGAAAAAGACAACAAATATCAGTTGGAAGCGGTGCAGTGGGGTGGTGAGATGAAGGACATCATCTCAGCCACCATGTGGGGTAGTGGTGGAGAGCCCCACAAGGTTTTCCCTGTAAAGATGTGTGTGGTAATCAGGGCAATGAAGAGCAAACTGCCTGCCTCCACTTATGCTGCTCCTGTTATTGCAATAAGCTCACTCTGTTTTGTTGGTGCCAGGTGAACTCCTCCCTGGGAATAAGATAACCAAACTCCTGATTGGGGAATGAGATCACCTAGTTCCCACCAACAGGATGCCCATAGGGATTGGAGGGAAATGTCCAGAAGACCCCACCAATGACAATGCTGTATCTCAGCCCTAAAACTCTTCCTTCTGTATTACTGTATGAAAACTCAATAAACTCTGCTTGAGGCAGACATCTTTGACACCCTGCAATGACTGGCATCAGATTCCAACAGATTTCCTTGCAGACAAAGATTCCTCATGGATCCACCGATGTGTAGCGACAGGTTGCAAAACTCACGTGATTGTGATGTGTGTGCGTGCATGTGCAATGTGGCACATCAGTGGTGGATTGCCTCCGGTTCTTGCGAACTGGTAGTAAAATTGGCGGAAGGCTCCACCCGGACATTATCACGTTGTGAACCACTAGTAAAGGTAAGTGGAACCCACCCCTGTTGTAGATGAATAGAAATCTGTTGGCAAAGTAACAGGATATGAATCAGTGGTGGGTTGCTCCCAGTTCAGACCGGTTCGCGCGATCCGGTAGTAATGATGGTGTGATGTCACCGAAGCAGTTCTTGGTGACTGGGAGCTGGGCCCTCCAACTTACCCGGGCAAATTTTTGACTTTTATTTTGTAATTTTTCACCTGCTGAACCAGCTGATTGCCCCAGCTGAATCAATCTGAGCATGTGCACATATGGTGTGTGTTGTCATGCATGCTCTACTGAGCATGCTCAGACCGCACACATGGCACAAGAGGCAATCATCAGACTACAGAACTTGCAGTAAAGGTAAGTAGAACTACCCCTGATATGAATGACATCTCAGTATGACTGTAAGGTAACCTGCTCAGTCTGAACATGACCTTGAGATGATTCACAATGAGAGGGTATGTATCACTTCAGTGAAAAACAGGTGTAATGACCTGGCCAAGTCCAATTAGTGAAGGAAACAACCACCAACGCAAAAAGCACAAAACGAAAATATTTTTATCACAAAGTTAACAGCACTCCTTGGAAAGCAAAAACGCAGATAAGCAAAGCAAATAATTACCAGCGAGGAACT
>JANHFP010001384.1:6247-16355 GCA_032468135.1 Calamaria suluensis
CTGTGTGAAGTTCCCAGCACTCACAGAAGCAGCGTCTGTAGGGCTGGAACACCACTCAAGAAAATGCATCACTTGCGGATTCATTATTTAATGCTAAGATGTCTTCCGTCTACATACTTGCTAGAATCCAATTTGTAACTGATGAGCTGGGAAGCCCCACCTTTCTCTGACAGCATCATTATAGTGTTCAGTGGAGACGGGCGTAAGATCTTATTAAAGGGGTCCCTGCACTTCAGACTGGCCCAGAGTTGCAGCAGAGAAGAGCTGGAAGGAGCCAACTTGATACCCTTTGGAAGTGTCTTCTGTGCTCTCTGCCAGCGCTGCTCGCACCACTGGTGTCTTGTTCCTGCCCTCATCATTGCAACCCTTGGCCTTCTCCTGGGGCTTGCAGGGGATCCTGGAGTTGGTCCTCAGTATCCATCCATGCTTTCCTCCAGCATGACGTGCGTAGCAAACTTCTTCACCTATGAAACCACCAAATCGGTGGTGGTCAAGAGCTGGACCATCGGCGTGATCAACCGGGCTGTCCAGCTGCTCATCATTTCGTACTTCATTGGGTGAGGGAAGGCAGATGCAACTGGGGGTGATATCTCCTCACCTGGGATGGGGTGGAGGGAGGATGTAAATGTCAGGTAGGAGTCTAGCCCTCAGATATCACTTTTCAAAAAATAATTCTTTATTGGAGAAAGTTTAGTAGAGGGGTGGGTGGGAAGAATGCAGTGGAGGAAGAAAAATACCTAAATACTGACTGTGAAAAAACGAGGCAGGGTAGGCTGCTTAACTGACTATGTGGAGTCCTCAGTGCAGCTTCAAGCGCATGGGGCCATAAGCATGGAGAAGATTGGAGAGGTAAGAATTTGCATCCTGGTTATCGTTAAGCTTGCAGAAATCCATATTTCTATGACTGCCAGGTCTGGAAAAGGAATGTATGGAAGGAAGCTCATGTCTCACGAGGTTGCTTGCCAATGTCTCCTCCTACAGGTAGGGACGTCAGGTAACAAGCTGCAATTTGCTCCATTCTGGGCTGATGAACACATTTTTTTTGAAGAAGTAGAAGAATGGATTCAGAGCCTTTTTTTTTTATCTGAAAGATCTAGGTTCCTCAGCGAGTGATCATCTAAGTGAAAGCTACGCAAATCCGGGGTTTCTGCTTATTGTTGATTTAGAGGCAATTACTTTGAGAAGTAAAGAAGGGCTGTCAGTGTTCGTTTTTGCTTTCCTGTGCAAATATTTTGTTTTTTTTGCTGTTGTTGTTATGCATCGTGTAGAGACAGTTAGAACTTTTGGAACATTTGAAGGCGAAGGAACTAATGAAATGAAGTTAGGAGTGAACCTTTTTGAACAATTATTTCACCATCATCTCAGATTTGAACCTCCCGATTTGATATCAAGAATGATAGTAGCAGCCTCATAATCTGTCGCAGACCAAGGCTTAATTTACCATGTATCCCATATGTCAGTTTGTGGTGCTGGGATAACATTCATATCAACTTATGGGCCAGATGTTACCAATAATTGTGTGAATCCATGCTGCGGGTGCTTTGTGGACTTTAGCGGAGAGGCAGACAACAGGCAAAAGGAATTGGTGGCAGTTTGTCATTCCATTTGGTAGCCAGTGCCTATTCTGAAAAAGGGAGATGAATAAGGGGGGGAATGGAAGAATAGTACAATTACTTCAATCACAACTCAGTGATAAAAACCTTGCTTTGTATATGGGAGGTGTTTTTTTTTTTAAATTCAAACTTGAATGTCTCTGGTGAAAATGTTCCAGCAGTAAACAGCATGAACATTCTGTGCCTGGAAGTCTCAACCCAAACAGAGGAAAAATATTGGGTAGACGGACAAGCAGACTATCCCTGGTTTTTCAGTGCTTCATGGAAGACTACGTAGGCAGGAAGTAGCAAAAATTCAGTAACAGTTTTTTTTCTGATGGGGATGATATTTTGCCTCAGTCTGTATGTATTGGAGGAAATCCCTAAATCCTAAAGATACTTCCAGACTAAGGTCTTCTAGCTCAGTGCCAATGAAAAAGCATTGTGAAACCATTCTTCCCCTCCCTCATTAATTTGGTTTTTTTCCCCCTTCAATGTGAATGGTAAGGAAAAGATGGAAGAGATTGTGGGAGAGATTGGATGGCTACCAATACAATTTTTTTAAAAAAACAAGAAGAAAACACAATGGCATAATTCAAAGCCTTACCTATAAGCACCTCTGGAGGATTCTCTGAAATAAAATCGGAGCATAGTATCATTCCACAGAAAATGTTACTTATAATTACGTGCGAGGGAGAAAAGGGCACATGGGAGTACTGCATGAGATGAGAATTATGTTGGAAGGCATGTTAGGAAATTGGAAGCTATTTAACCCATTTTAAGATAATAATAAGCAGAAGGGTCATGAGGAAAGAAAGCTAATAATGTGATTATCAGCTACAGGGACATGAGTGATGAGGACAGTGGTGAAAGCCTGCAACTAGCCGAAAGAGGAAGCAACGGTTACAAAGCCACTTCTAATAAGACCTTATGTTAACATAGTAATAACAGAAACAGCCATAATTGCAGGAAGATTCCAGTTAAGTGTACTGGAATAGTTAACCACAGCTGTGGTGATGCAGTGGTTAGAATTCAATATTGGAGGCTGACTCTGCTCACTGCCAGGAGTTCAATCTTGACCGACTTAAGGTTGATCAGCCTTCCATCCTTCCAAGGTCAGTAAAACGAGGACCCAGATTATTGTGGGCAATATGCTGACTCTGTAAACAGCTCAGAGAGTGCTGTAAAGCAGTGGAGAAGTATCTAAGTCTTAAGTTCTATTGCCATGATTATTGTGAATAGGGTAACATCAGATTGAATCCAGCACACAGCAGGGATGGGCAGATTACTGGCTTACTATATCTACTCAGACATTTACGAAGTTCTAAAATCCACTAGTTGGCTCCCAAGGCAAAAATTACATGCTTGGATCAATTCTGTGTCTCAGAATTTATTGTGAGCAACACAATTGAACAAAGCTCAGAATCTTTCTTCACACACACACACACAGAAATGCCCTTATACTTTGGATTTCCTGCGCTCTCAATATATTGACTGAGTTTCTATGTGTGCTATTTTGTTATTGCCTTTTCATTTTTTAAAGGGGAATCTGAAACCCTTGGTATTCTATCGTAAATCACTCAGATGGATACCTGAATGATTTCTGCTACGGATCAGTTCAGACATCCTTCAGTCTTTCATAGTAAAGTCTGATTGGAATCTGAAAGTTAACAAAAGAGTGTTCCATTACGACTACAAATAGATTATAGATGGTAACTCTGCCTGTAGCTGCTTAATACCAGGATGAAGAAAACTCCTAAGGCAATGCATTGTAGATAATGTAAAATAGATATTTAGATATTTTCTTTATTTATCTATTTAGATATTCATCTAAAATATGAATATATGCGAGTTCAATTTCTTGTAGAGGGCTTGAACCCCATAGAATAATAGTCAGGGTTCAGAAACTACTTGCATCTCTATTTGAAGCTATTTAGCTCTCATCAGCTAGCCGTACCCTTCTGGGATTTGAATGTTTCTTTGTGGAGGCACCTGGTTATTCAATTATGAGAGGGAGCAACTTGCTTCCTTAATATACATTAAGATAAATATATATTAATGTTGTAGATATTTTCTGGAGTATTTGGGACAGGTAAGCCATTAGAGTTTGAAATAGGTGATATACCAGAACACCCCTTCCCACAATAAGTAGGATGTATACAAGAGGGAGACCCTGCCTTTGCTTCCTCTTTACAATGGTACAATTTTACTCAGACTATAACAATGGGCTGCATGGGTTGTCTCATATCTTCATCGCTGAATAAGGAACAAAACATCTTTAAATGATCATTAGGTTGCCAGTTTTAACATAATATTACTCTCCCTCACCCTGCAAGCTAACAGCTATATTCCATCACAGTTTCAAGGTCATCTCTTATTTTGGAGGTGAGGTCAATGTGGTTGCAGATAAATGTTGGGAATGTGAGGAGGTGAGGCTCTATCCCTTCTACTCTGGCCACTTAGTCAAATTCCATCACAGCTCTTTCTTTCCCAGTGTTCCCCCTCTCCATTCCCGCTTCTTTTAACATTCATAATCTTCTCCCTCCAGTGCACCTTGAAACCAATTTCCCTCCAGGCTTTTAAAAAGGGAAATGCAAACTATGCTAATGCCATGCCATGTTATGCTATGCTGTGCTAGGAAGGGGCTCTTCTGTTTTAACCATGTAGTGGTTGGAGGCGTATCTTTATTTTAAAGTGCAGCAACCTCGTTTTAATATTATTATTTTTTGCTGTGTCCAGAAAATAAGGAGTGATGTTGAAGTTGAGGCTTAATTGTGGCATATCTGCAGCTTTCCCTGTATTATTCAGTATCAATTACTTTCCCTTCCCATGAAGTAAGAGAGGTGGGCTAGTCATTTTCACTTCTCCGGCTTTACAAAATCTATTTAATTAGGCAAACATCACAGGCAATCTGCTTCCTGCCTCTCTGGGGTGGTTTCAACATTAATTAATATTATTCCATATTACTTAAACTCGAGAGGTGCCCAAATAGGATGTGAGAAGAGAGGCAGATAATTAACCTCCTGAAGCCTAGGAAGAGTCTTGAAGCCACTTCTCCTCCATTCCTGCTTCAGCTGCAGTGCGTCGATTGGTGGATGTTTCCCCCATTCACTAGTGATGTGTGGCAAGGGGATGGCAGTGCTGGAAGAAAATATCCATCTGGGTTGAGCTCCAAGTGTGGAAACAGACACTGGAAACATGGAGACTGCTTGGAAAGATGGTTTAAGGGTGGTCAGGAATCACACGGCTTGATTTCCTGAGCAGAAAAGGTGATCACATGCTTCAAGGTGAAGAACCAAAAAAGGGGAGTGAAAGGTGCTGAGTTCCTGAGTTTATACCCTCTGTTGGGCCACACTTTAGTGTTTCCTGTTCCTGTATAAGAAATGTATCTGGATTGGTTGTGAGACTCCCAGGAGGCGGGGGTCTTAGCTAGCCTTGTAGGTTGTCCCAAGCTTGCTTGAGTCGTGCCATGTGGGTGAATTTCTGTGTCATGTGGTTAGTTTCTGTTGCTAGATGGGTCCTATTGTGTTGCAGATGGGATGCTGAGGGCTTAACGGCCCAATTGTCAAAGGTGGGGGCTATTAAGAGTGAGTTTGCTTTCTGCCTAAAACATGTTTTTTCATCCAAGGAAATATAATATTCTGTCTTTTTAATATTTCTTAAAATGCTTCATTCTTCTAGGAGGGGGTGAGTGCTAACTTCCTACAGCAGCAAGGCAACCGGGGGCAGTGTGGGGTGGACAAAGCCTAATCACCTTCCAGTTATGAGTGGAGCAGTCACCAATCTGGACAGCGCTCTCTGCAGTGACCCAGAACAGATAAAATTGAGGAATGATAGAGATTGACAGCTGGGACAGCTATGGTTATTTCTGGAGTGTTTTGCAGCCTTCTCCAACATGGGTGAACAGGAAAGCTGGGGAGATCATAGCAAGCAGAGTAATTCTGAAATATGATACAAGGAAGCTGAATCTGCTGATCTTTCCTATTGATTTGCTTATACATTTGCGAACAGAACAAGAAGCAGCATCGTCTTTGAAACAAGTCCATTTCTGGGTGACTCCCTGTATATGGAAATGTCCATGCAGTTTTCTTGGCATGATGGGAATTAGCCTCACCTTCTTCCTTCCTCTCCCCCCCCCAACCTATATTGAAAAACATCCTTCAAATCTCCACATTGTCTGCTCTGAAGAAAGCTTTAGGCGAGGTTGACCTGTTGGAGACCTGGGAACAATTTAACAGCAGGTTTTTAAAGTTTCCCGTTTTATGATAAGCCTTATTATTTTAATCTTTTTTGAACTGACTAAATAATCAAGATAGCAGTTGGAAACTGGAGGGAGAGGGAGGGAGAGAGAGAATACAGCAGCTCAGTGACCTGTAGGGTAGAATATGACTACAAAACAACTGGAAGCATTGATCTGGAAAACACATCACATAAGGGAAAATATTATGATATTTCTGATAAAAGAGTATTCTTCAAACTATCCAGAAAATCCACCTGCAGAAGTTTAACTGAACTTATAATTAATTTTTTTAAAAAAAATTGGCCCAGTAATTAGAGAGGCTGGCTGTAGGTTTGCAGCCAGGGTTGGATTTACATGAAAAGAGGCCCTAGGCTATTCCACTTATGAGGCCCTTTCACCTCCCATTTTTAAGTTTGTAAGAATTTCTCCTTATTTTTGGCCCAGTGAATGTAGGCCCCTCTTGATCTTGAGGCCCTAGGCTGAAGCCTAGTTAGCCTATAGGAAAATCCGGCCCTGTCTATCAAGCATATAAAAAGACTTCAGAAGGCAGGAGAGACCCAATGATGAAAGTTCTGCCCTTTTTATGTGCATCTCTGGTGGCTTTGTCCAGTTTTTTTTTTTTTTACTTCTAGCAGCTGCAGTTTTCTTGGCAAGCTTTATTTTTGGGAAGACGTTTGCCATTGCCTCCTTCCTAAGACTAATAGAGAGTGATTGACTCAAGCTCATGGCTAAGGCAAAATTAAATTCACAAGGCTCCCAGCTTGATACCTTAACCACTATACCAAACTAACCACTATACCAAACTGGTTCCTTTATCTGCATTGCCTGGGTGGCGTGGAAGTGGACAAGCTTACAACAAAACTGAATGATAAGGAAGATTGACATTACTCTATATGGGAAAATTGGTACAAATGGATAGAGGATAAAAGCAAAGATCATTTAAAACAAACATAAAGTTATACATTGAAGAATTTGTCAAAAAGAATGAATTAAAAATTAAAGAACGAGAAAAAAAGAATTACTTCCACTTAAACACACCTGATGTTTATTAGATTTTTAACATTTAATATTCACACAAAGTCTACCAGATGAAGACTGCAAACATCCAGATTACCACTGTTGTTGTTAGTTGTGAAGTCGTGTCTGACCCATCATGACTCCAAGGACAATGTTCCTCCAGGCCTTCCTGTCCTCCACCATCCTCTGGAGTCCACCCAAGCTCACGCCCACTGCTTCAGTAACTCCATCCAGCCACCTCGTTCTCTGCCGTCCCCTCTTCCTTTTGCCCTCAACCTTTCCCAGCATATTTTGTTTCAAAATTCCCAGTTCTTCTCCACTGAGTCCTTCCTTCTCATTAGGTGGCCAAAGTATTTGAGTTTCATTTTCAGGATCTGGCCTTCCAAACAACAGTCAGGGTTGATCTCCTATAGGACTGACTGGTTTATTTAATTATTATTTATTATTTATTACCTCCCATTTATATACCACCCCTCTCCGTGGACTCGGGGCGGTTTATAGTCATTTAAAAGCAAAAAACAACACATTAATATTAAAATTTAAAACGAAATATTTGATGGCTAATTATTTAAAAGGTTTGATCGCTTTGCAGTCTAAGGGACTCGCAGGAGTCTTTTCCAACACCAAAGTTTAAAGGCCTCAATTCTTTGTCGCATAGCCTTTCTTATGGTCCAGCTTTCACAGCCATACATTGCAACTGGAAAAACCATAGCCTGACTATGCGCACTTTTGTTGGCAGGGTGATGTCTCTGCTTTTTAGAATGCTGTCTACATTTGCCATAGATTTCCTCTCCAGGAACAAGAGTCTTTTATTGGTAGCAGTCCCCATCTGCAGTGATTTTGGAGGCCAGGAAAATAAAATCTGTCACTACCTCCATTTCTTTTCCATCTATCTGCCAGGAATTTAGAGGGCCAGATGCCATTATCTTAGTTTTCTTAATATTGAGTTTCAAGACAACCTTTGCACTCTCCTTCTTCACCTGCATCAAGAGGCTCTTTAGTCCCAAGTAAAATATATATTTGGTTATTTATTAGAAATTTCATTCTCATAGTAGAAAAAAATCTGGTCAATAAAATGATTACTATTTAATAGTAACCCCAAAATCTATCTTACCTCGCCTCAGAGTAAAATTGGTTCTGAATAGGAACTTTGCTACAGCGTAAGTCCAGTTTTTAAATTGTTTCTGTTTAATCGTACAGTAAAAATAATACTTTCCTAAAGATGGATGTGAGAGCATGTAAGAACAAAGTGAAAATAAAGCAAGAACAACTGAAGTATGAATGATCGTAATTGGAGTCAATGTGCAGAAAGAGCAAATGCTGTACAATCATGAGATATAGCTTCATAATCAATTGATGTGACTATTAAACAAGACTTTCTTGATTGCCTGGCTCAGTCAATGCAGCCCATCTCTCAAACTTCACCCCAAATTGTTATCAGAGGAACAGACAAGGCATGTTTTCCTAAAAAGCTGGAATGCTGGCATCTGTTTGAGCAAAATACACCCATCTAACAATTGTAGGAGGTGAGCTATGCTAGAAAAAAAAATCAGCAGCAGAAAAAAAATATCAGAAAAAGTCTGGTAACAATGAGAATTCCAGCACTGTTCCCAAGCAACCAAATTTTCTGGTCCATCACTGATAGAGTCAGGGGAAAAAAATCTTTCAAAATAGGATAGTTCCAGAGAAGCATTATTCTAGTCAGTGTTCTCTACTCTCCTTTGCCAATCTGGTGCCTTTTAGAAGTTTGGGGATTTTAACGCCAGAAACTACAGCGTACGTATGCTTTAGAATAGAATAGAATTTTATTGGCCAAGTGTGATTGGACACACAAGGTACTTGTCTTTGTGCATATGCTCTCAGTATACATAAAAGAAAAAGATACGTTCATCAAGAATCATAAGGTACAACACTTAATGATAGTTATAGGGAAGTAAGCAATCAAATCATATTAGGAAACAGTCAATATAAATCTTAAGGATACCAGCAACAAAGTTACAGTCATACAGTCATAAGTGGGAGGAGATGGGTGATAGGAACGATGAGATTAATAGTAATGCAGTAACATGGATTATTTTTAAATTAGCTACTGGTTTAAAAAAGTAAAACACAAATCTAACTTTAAAAATTAAATTAAAAATAAAACCCTGCTTTTCTAGTGGGTTTTTCCCCTCGACACAGTAATTTTCTAGGACTCTAGATAGTTACATTTCTATATTAAAATTCTAGGAGAAGGGAAGGTAATATATGCCTCCCTGTATCCTGCTAAATTATAATTCTCAGCAAGCTCAGCTGGTAAAATTGATTCAAATTTTCTGTGATTTGCAGGCTCCTCATAGGTAGCTAAGCTGTAAATGCCTGCTAAGGAAAGGCAGTAGAAAACGTTCCTGTGCTCATTCCATAATAAAACTTAATAATGTAGTATAAGAATTGCAATCTAACATATAAATGTAGATATTACAGTGCTTTGTTTACTGCTATAACAGCAGCAGGCAGAAAGTCTACTGAGATCTACTAGTAAATTGTCTAAAAACAGCAACTGTAATATGATTCTGTCTCCAAATTACAGTCCTGAAATGAAAAAGGTAAGAGAACCATTAATTAGTTTGGGGATTAGAAACAAAACTCCTGACTTCAAAATTCTCTAATTCTAAATTGGATCTTAGGCGTACAGGGAACAAAAGTATATAAATCCTAGAAATATGGCAATACTTACCTGGATAAAAATGCATTATTTAAAATATTATATTTTATGACCCACCAAAAGTATTATTAATGCAGGAACTAAGCGGCTACATAGCATCACCAGGTGGACCTTGGGTGATCTTGAAAAGGGAAGCGGGATTAGAACTGATTATAACTTGGATGGGGACAGTCAGGGTTGAAGGCTAGTTTGGAAATTGAAGATACTCTAGAACAGGGGTCTCTAACCTTGGTCACTTTAAGACTTGTGGGCTTCAAGTCCCAGAATTCCTCAGCCAGCATTTCTGGCTGAGGAACTCTGTGAGTTGAAGTCTACAAGTCTTATAGTGACCAAGGTTGGAGACCCCTGCTCTAGAATAGGGGTGTCATACTGGATTTCTTCAAGGGCTGGATCAGCATTGTAGTTCTCCTCCATGAGCTGGGGGGGGGGGCGTGTTCGGTCAACAGTGTTGCAGGAGGCCATGGAGGGTGAAACAAGGCACCGGGGAGCCGCACACCGCCGGTTTTAGCCCCCAGAGGCACCACAGACTGGGCCTTTGATATTTCCAGGCCGGCC
>JANHFP010001385.1:23676-36380 GCA_032468135.1 Calamaria suluensis
TTTTGTTGGCAGGGTGATGTCTCTGCTTTTTAGAATGCTGTCTAGATTTGCCATAGCTTTTATCCCAAGGAGTAAGCGTCTTTTAATTTCTTGGTAAACAGAATAAACTTGGCATTATGCCTGTTTGCTTCCCTTGGCAACTATCAACAGCTTCAAGAAAAATTCCTCCCTTGGGCTTGGAGAGGGATTTACCTTGACAGCCTCAGTGGGTCTCTTCTCAAACATGAAACTTTTGAAACAAAAAAACACAAAATCCTGGAACTTTGGATACTTCCTAGTGTTGGGAAAAAAAACTGGTCAGTGTCTATTATGTGACTGTCTTCATCTACCTGTTCAGCTTTTTTACCAATCTTGGATTAAAGTTTTGGCTGTTAGTCTGGAGTACATATTTGATAAGCTAAGCAGGACAATGCCTTCCAAAGGAGCTAAGAAGCTTGGATCTGCATCTGCACCACCTTCAACTGCAGCGAGTCCAGTCATGCAGAAGTCTTTGACAACATTTCTGCAACAAGAAAAGGTGGGGCCATCTTCAAAGGATGCACAGATGTTATTGCAAGCAATGGAAGAAATAAAACAAAGACAAAAGTCACTGCCGCAGGGACAACACTCCTTGCAGCAAGGATTGTTGGATTTGAAGGAAGACATGAAAAAGACTTTGTAGAAGTGAAACATGAATTAAGAAATGTACAACAGAATTGCAGCAGATAATAAACAGAGAATAGGGAAGGTGGAGGAAAGATCAGATAAGGCAGATTAAAATATTATTACTGCAAAAAGATAATCAAAAATTAGAAAATTTGGTAGTAAGCATGGAATTCTAAGATTTCAAAATGTAATTGAGGAAATGGGGGAAGATCTAAAAGAAATTATGAGTCTAATTTTAGTGGATTTTATTGTAGTGGAAAAAGATCCATTGTGGTGGGATATTGATCACATTTATAGAGTTAATTCAAGCTACACAAGAATACACAATGTCCCAAGAGAAATTCTTATAAAATTTCTCAAAAGATCCACAAGAGATGAGATACTGAGGGTGCTGAGGGGTCAGCCTCTGATGTACAAGGGTAGGGAATGTGCCGTGCTTAAACAGATTCCTAAGAAGATAAGGAGTGCTCACCTCCGTTTGAAAGCCGAAGAGCCAGCGCTGTCTGAAGACGTTTCCGTGGTCATGTGGCCGGCATGACTAAATGCCAAAGGCGCACGGAACGCTGTTACTTTCCCACCAAAGGTGTTCCCTATTTTTTCTACTTGCATTTTTTACATCCTTTCAAAACTGCTAGGTTGGCAGAAGCTGGGAAAGTAACGGGAGCTCACCCCATTACACAGCACTAGGGATTTGATCCGCTGAACTGCCGACCTTCCGATCAACAAACTCAGCTGCCTTACCCGCTGAGCCACCACGTTTCTTACAACAGTTTATTTAGTGACCATTTGAAGTTACAATGGCACAGTTAAAAAAAGTGACTTATGGCCAACTTTCACGTTTATGACCATTGCAGCATCCCCATCGTCATGTGATCAAAACCCAGACACTTGGCAACGTGACTCATATTTATGACGGTTACACTGCCCTGGGGCCATGTGATGCCCTTTTGCAACCTTCTGACAAGCAAAGTCATTGGGAGGAAGCCAGATTCGCTTAACCACCATGTCACTAACTTAGCGCCTGCAGTGATTCAATTAACAACTGTGCAGGAAAGGTCGTAAAATGGGACAAAACTCATTTAGCAACATAAATTTTGGGCTTAATTGCGGTCATAAGTCAAGGACTGCCTGCAAAAGCAAGGCTTTAACCTGTTTGCCATTTCTAATTCACAATCACTCCTTTGGCGTGAGAAAGTGGCTAGAAACCTCATTCCGTTGCCAGCTACTTTCCGTCCTTCCTTTGAAAGCAGAATTCTAGTGGCTTCAGTTGAAAAGCCTGCAATTCTATTTAGATTATACTACCATTTCAGATCCAGAAGCAATGTGCCAAATGCACCTCTCAAGAGTGAACATTTTCCAAAACCAAATAAAGAGATAAATTTCCTCAATAGTTTCCATCTTCCTAAGAGGTCTTTAGGCAGCATAAAAATGCGCTACTAAGCAAATATCCCAGTGCTGAAAAACAAAAAAGCCATTTCTATGAAATGAGAAAAGATCAGCCAGAATAGAAAACATGGGGAAAGAAAGGAATGGAGAGAGGGAGGCAGAAAGAAAAAGTGCAGAGTTAAGGAAACAGCTGAAGTGTCAGCAGAGCTGAATAAAAAAGAGAAAGAAAGGAAGTTGAATGAGAAGACAAGATAAAATGTTATTTTGAACTAAAGCAGGGGCCTTCAAACTTGTCAATTTTAAGACCTGTGAACTTCAACTCTCAGAATTCCCCAGCTAGCTCATCTGCCTGGAACCCGCACTGCACATCGGACATAAATACGATTGAGAGAGTCCAAAGATATTTCACGAGAAGAGTCCTCCATTCCTCCACCCGCAATAGAATAGCTTATGCCACCAGACTTGAAATGATGGGCTTAGACAACTTAGAACTATACAGACTTCAGTCTGACCTAAGCGCCTTAGTACATAAAATTATCTGCCACAACGTCCTACCTGTCACTGACTACTTCAGCTTCAACCACAACAATACACGAGCAAACAATAGATACAAACTCAAGGTAAACTGCTCCAAATTTGATTGCAGAAAATATGACTTCAGTAAGAGAGTGGTCAATGCTTGAAATTCACAAGTCTTCAAGCTGCCAAGTCTGAAGGCCCCTGAACTACAGTAATAAAATCCAGTGCTTTCCTTCATGTGACCAGTACATTGGTCACATGAATGTACCAATTCATGTGACCAATGTCACCAGTGATGAAATGTATTTTTTTTTTTGCTACCAGTTCTGTGGGCATGGATTGGTGGGCATGGGGTGGTGGTGGTGGGTGAGTCATGTGACTGACTGGGCATGGTCAATTTTTTCCTTACTTTTTAAGCATTTTTGCTACCTATTCGCCCGAACCAGTAGTTAAAAAAAATGCTTTAAAAAGTAAAAAAAAGTTCCCATAATCACAGCTGTGCCACACGATTGTTGGAACTTTTTTAAAAAACTTTTTTAAAACATTTTTTTACTACCAGTTCATCCAAACCGGTAGTTTTTATCACTACCAGTTCACCAGAACCGGAGCAAACTGGTAGCATTTCACCCATGAGCAGGACTATAATCAGGAATCATATTTTGACAATGAGGCAGAAATGAGAGATTGGTGACTGCCTGGCTAATTTAGTTTTCTAAAAGAAACTACCACAGATACCTTTCACCATTCCCACCTTATTTTTGCCCATATTTTGAAGGGAGGGCATACTACAAATGAAACCAACATTATTATTATTATATTATTATGGCATCTTTATAATCACAGCTACGCATAAAAATTGTAAAAAAAAATTGTTTTATTGTAAAAATTCAATTTAATTTTTTTTAAAAAAAAGAAACACTGGGATAGAATAACACCCTGTTTTTATTTAAGAATTCCTAGGGTTCCCAGAGCCTTTTGACAATAAACAGGATGTTAAAGCTTGGTGCTTTGCAGTTAGGTATTAAACTTTTTAATTCTCATTGTTGACCATCGACATAGCAGGAAATTTAAAAAGCCAGCCAGTGGTGTCAGGGAAAGGTTGAAACACAAGAATCATGTTCAGCTGCTATGACGCTGGCAATCATCCCAATGTTGCAGTGGCTCATGTCAGACTTTTGTGCGTTCATGTTATGGATGTATATCCATGTGTTACAGTATACTAGTAGTAAATTATAATAAAAAATATAACAATGTGATGTGATGATAAACATAACTTAACATAACATGTAAAATAACATAGAGCAAGAAAGCTGAAGAAAGACACAAAGGGGCTAATTCTGGCTGCACAAGACCATTAAAGCAAATGCACCAAAGGCTACAATTGAGAAAACAGCAACAGGCAGCAAGTGACATCAGTCTGCAAAGAAGTCAAAGAAACAGTGGCTGACATGGTTAGCTGCTGCAAGAAGATCACACAAACTGGGTGCAAGCAACATAAGATTATTTACCAAAATGCCCTACCTGTAAATGAGTATTTTAATTTCAGCCACAACACCACAAGGGCTACCAATAGATTCAAACTCAATGTAAATAGCTCTAATTTAGACTGTAGGAAGTATGACTTTTTAAATAGAGTTATAAATGGCTGGAACGCCTATCTGATCCTGTTGTTAGTCTTGCCAATCCCCGTGCTTTTTCCCTTAAACTGTCTACCGTGGACCTTTCATGCTTTTTAAGAGGTCCTTAAGGGGGCATGCAAAAGTGCACCTGCATGCCTACCGTCCCTGTCCTACTGTCCCCATCCATTTGTAATCACTCCATGAGTTTATGGCTATGTTTTGCCTATTCATACCCTTTAACTGTGCCAATTTTTGTGCGAAGGTCTATGTTTATACCGTTACTTCTTTCCTTCTACTTGTTGACAAATTAAATAAATAAATAAATAAATAACAAATATATGCATGAACTTGGTTGCATGGGTGAGATCAACTTAATACAGTATTCCTTGGACATTAACAAAATGATGACCTATTTATCCCGAATTGCAGGAATCTGTCAAATAACATTGTACATCGTTTTTAGTACACCATCATTTTTGTGCAGGTAAATTTTTGTCTATAAAGTTAACAGGTAAGAATATCAAAGGGGTCCTAAAGACCCCTTGAGACATATTTCTGTCTGGAATCTAAACACCGTCATGCGTAGCTACCTTATATGAACCACTAATCATCATTCCCGTGGTACCAGAACTGGCAGGTACATACTGAAACCTCTGCAGAACTCTGGAAGTTGGCAATGTTGATATCTTTTTTTAAGGCGCCTGTTTTGCTCATTAAAACCAGAACAAGACAAAAGATCTAAGAGGCAGCTGGCATCCCAGAACCCTTCGAAACCTGTCATTTTGTTTTCTTCTTTTTAAAAACAGGGAGCGCTTTGAAGCCACCGTATATTGGGTCGAAAACCCGTTTTGTCACCAAAGTAAATGAGCCCATCTATAATTTAAAAGCTGAGATGGAAATTCTCCTCTGCAACGTTATTATGAAAGAACTGGGTAGGTTGGCCTTGAAAAAGTTCTCTTCCCCAAAAAGAAGATTTCCCCTGGTTTCTTTCTGCACTTTTGACTTACAACCCTTAGTAAACAGAGAGAAAGAATGGATGTTTGCCTAACCTCTACTCGTAAAGGACAGCACCGACCCTTTTTAGATGTTACTGGCGAGAAGTCATGGTGATGATTTTTAAAGCGACCCATAGCATTGGACCACGTTATCTCCAGGACTGCATGCTGTCGACTCCTCAAAGACTGGTGCGTACCCACAGGGAGGGTCTCCTGGGGGTCCCATCGGCGGCTAAGTGTCGATTGGTGACCCCCAGGAGGAGGGCCTTCTCTGTGGCTGGCCCGACCCTCTGGAATGATCTACCACCTGCACTGCGAAGGCTCCCGGATTTGTTAACGTTTCGCCGGGAGCTAAAAACGTACCTCTTCCGTCTCGCTGGCTTGGGTTAAATTTTTATTTAGGAATTAGGGGTTTTTAATATTTATGAATTTTATGGGATGGGATTTTTATAGCCAACTTTATATATTTAATTTAATTTTAATGTTTATATGTACTGTTTTAAATTTATTGGCTGTGCACCACCCCGAGTCTGTGTGGAGGGGCGGTATATAAATGGAAACAATAAATAAATAAATAACTATGCTAAGGTGCTAAATTGCTTTGCAGTCCTATCACAAACAAAGGGCATGGAAACGAGCAAATTCAAATAAACTTCCAATTAATGGCTAGTTAGAGGATATGCAGTCCTCTCTATAGATATAAACCTGTTACTGCATTATATAGAAATCTTAGGGCATCTGAATTAATAATCTCCTAGTAAAGGGAACTGAATGTCAGAAGAAACGGCTGAGCTCTGCTGTTAATAGCAGTTCAGGAGCCAAATAAAACCACCTATTTCTGCAGAGTTGCACATTCCCCTCCCACTGAATCCAAGGAAATGCCGAGTAAACCAGAGGGCTAAAAAAACAAAATTTCACCAGTTTAGAATTCCCTCCTCATTTCTCATTGGGATAGACCTGGACTGAGAAGTAGCCAGGATTATAGTCTCCCCCCCCCCGGAATGCTCAGAATGCTTGCTTCTCAGACACATTAGCTTTCCAAAGACCTACTCCTAGAGATTTGGAGCTATCATACAGGGCCAAATAAAACTTGAAGCTCTTGGCAGCTTTTGCTTCCCTGAACTGGAAAAAGAATCAATGCACTCAGGATGGCTTTCCTATAAAGTATTCCCCTAGGATCTCAGTATCAAGCTGAAGGTTTCAGCATCTTAGGCCTTAGGGGAGACAAGGGATAAGGAAGCAAGACTTGGGTGAATAGCTATAAGGCAAACAAATTTAAAAGTAAGGCAAGGGACCACTTAAAGGCACAGTGTAAATTCACTAGTCCACAGAGAAGAAGTTTATAATGTCCTGTAATCTACCATATGCGTCAAACATTAAAAACAAAAAAACATTTGCAGTCATGGAACTACAATGAAAAGGGAAGTTAAGTTGGTAACGTTTTGTCCCTCAGGCCTGGCTGCATTGATTCTTTCTAGTCTATAGTATTAGCCTCCATTCTTTTGGCAGCAAGACAATGCATTTGGTCATATAAACATCAGTCACAACTGGCCAAGTAAGGGGAAGAGGAGAAACAGATGACAATATACAAGCCAGACAAGTATATATTAGCAAACAACAGCCAAAAAGAAGTAGTTGTTCTCAATGGAGACTTCTAGAATAAAAATAATCAGGAGTCATTTTGAAAGGCAAACAAAAGTTTGTAAATTTGAAAAAAGAATTGTACTTTTCATATATTGAAAATGGTGTCCATTTCTTAAGGAAGTCTCTCCATTAAAAATATAATGAAAATCAAGGAGGGGGAGGTTGAAGAAGAATTAGAGGAGGAGGTGGGGGCGGTTCAGGGCCTGCTGCAGACGCGGAGAAGGAGGAACCGCTGCCCGGAAGGCTCAGATCCAAGAAAAAGAAGAAAAAGTGACACATGTAATAGATTATAAAAGAGTAATAGAATAGTGAAACTGCAAGCAATAAAATTACAAAATATTATATGTAATCAAGAATATTATGTTATTTGACTTCGTATTTTATATATATATTTATATACTCATGAACATCTGAATGTCTCTTTGTAGAAAGTTGGGAATTTTGCTAAAATGTTACAATGTTTGCTCCTTAATGTTGCACTGCTGTAAAAGATATTTAATTTCCCAATTTACCCTATCCTATATGAAAAATTGAAAAACCAATAGAACTTTTTTGAAACAAAAAAAAAAAGTTACCCACTATATTATTATGCTTTGGCAGTTTCCCTTAACTTGATACAGAAAGCTTTGTCTGCTCACCTACTTAGAATTGCATTTCTTTATTTGTCCCAGAAATGCATTCTCCATTTTTTTTCTATTGGAAACTATGGTATTATTTAAAGTTGCAGTATGTAGCTTTCAATTAAATATGTTGCTTGCATTTATGTATTCTATGCAGTCAGTCCATAAATGAAACCTATAATGAAAACTGTACAAGTCTAACAGCTCTGGAGCCTGTTTTGCATTATTCACTTCTTCCATCGGTAAGTAAAACTATAAATAACTTACCATAACTCTGAGCAAGATTTCTTGACTTCTTGGAACCCATGGATTTTCTTTCCTTCCTTTGTAGATTGCCATAATTGTGGTGCTGTCTTGCCTTGAAAAGAGAGCCAGAAGAAATGTAATCGATGAGAAATGCCATCTGCTCAACAGGAGGTGGGGGGTTGTTGTGTAAGTCTGCAGAATTATTTTGCTTCAGTCTTTTTCCTCTTTACTTCCTCTTTTAACTTCTTTCAGGTGTTGAGGGAGATACAGAATTCTGGCTCTTGCTCTTTTGGCGGCCTCAACCATTGCTCATTTATGTTGTTGCAGTGTGTCCTTGATATTGTGTCTCTCCATCTTCTTCTGGGTCTGCCTTGTGTTCTTCGACCTTATCCTCTTCTTATGTATGCTTTGTTGTATGATATAGAATCCCACAACATCCTCTCCAGGTGAACTGACTTCTTTATTTGCTGATTTTTTTTGTATGCAGTTTAAGATTGGTTCCATGTCAGTTATTCCTCTTCTGGTCTCAGTTCTCATTTACTTCAATACCTGCATAATTATAGCATATTTTGGGCTAGGGAAGGGATGTCAGACTCGATTTCATTGAGGGCCCCATCAGGGTGGTGTTTGACCTTGGGGGTGGGGTGTGTGGCAAGGATGGGTGTGGCCAGCTTGATGTCACTCATGTTGGTGGTGCCTGTGGTAGCCAGAGCATTCTGCCAGCAAAAACAGGCTCATGAGCTCCCACCGTGGGCTTGATCTGAGCTAGAGAGTAGAAGCTCAGGCAGCCTTTAGGATTATAGATAATTTCTAATTCTGAGTTAGAAGAATGTAAGAGGACTGTCTTGCTGGAGTGGGAAATAAAGCTACCTTGAATCACAAGGAATTGAAAATATACAGATATAGGTCAATCAATCAGTCAGTCAGTCAGTCAGTCAGTCAATCAATCAATCAATCAATCAATCAATCAATCAATCAATCAATCAATCAATCAATCAATGGTTTCAAAATGTGAAAAATGGTCCTGAGTCACTTTCGTCAGAACCATCGTCACTTTGAATGAATGAATTGTTGTAACTACCTGTATACATAAATACTCTAACTCCATGGGTTGCTGGGATTCGTCCAGGCAATCAATAGCAGTCGAGACTGATTGAAGGTATAGGCGGGTGTACACGCGCACACCACATACAGTACTTTTAAAAGAAACGTTTCTCTTTAAATCACCTCCACTTAGAACTATCACTGTAAATCATAAAAGGAATTTTTCAGCAAGGTATTTTTCCTCGCCTCACTCCTTTTTGAGATTTTGTCATACAGATACACTGGCAAAGTACATCGCTTTAACTAGGCAAAATCGTTCGCTGTCCGAATGATTTATTTGTTATTTGACCTCAAATTTCAGCACTTGGATTTGTACCAGTAGTTTTTTAATGGAGCCAAATTATTGTTCATTGGGTTTTAAAAAGAAAATTGAGACTGAGAAGAAAAGATTGCCATGTACATCTTGGCTTCTGTAGAGGGATGGATGGCGATTTTATTGTTGTTGAGTCGTTTGAACTGAGACCAGTCACCACTTCTCAGGCTAAGTCAACTCAGTTGTGTCTAAAAATATTCTCTGAGAAATGGATCTGTTTGCATGCCAAATTTTCAGAAAACACAAGCTGAGGGAGATTGTTAACACCTCAGAAGACAGGCTCAAGAGCCAAAAAGATCTTGATAGAAATGAACATTTATTATTTTATTTATTTCATGGATTTCCTCCCTTTATTATTTTTTATAAACAACTCAAGGTGATGAATATATCTACTACTTCCTCCTTCTACTTTCCCCACAAGAGGAGCCCTGTTGTGGGTTGGCCTGAGATAGAGGGACTGGCCTAAAGTCCTCCTTTCAGCTTTCATGCCATTGCCTAAGTGGGACTAGATCTCAGAATCTCCTGGTTTCTAGCCAAGTGCTTTAACCACTAGACCAGGGGTCAGCAAACATTCAAAGAGCCATTTGGACCCATTTCCCACAGAGAAGAAAACACCGAGAGTCACAAAAACCCTTCCCATGCCGGACTATTTCCTGAGCGGCCACAAAACTAGCATATGTAGTTGAATCAAATGTTACATTTTCTTCTGAAAATTTTCTTTCCTTGGATTTATCCATATTGGCCTACCTGGGATTGAAAAGCTCAATAAATCGTGTGCTGGCGGGTGTCACACATCTGCGGTTGTGACACATATTTTGAGTGACAGGGAGCCACAGCAGAGGGGTGAAAGAGCCACATGTGTCTCTAGAGCCGCAGTTTGCTGATCCCTGCAACTAGACCAAACATTGGATTCTACACCAATAGAGTGCAATCAAGGGCAAGAAATATAGAGGTTTCTGCAATTAGGTAGAAAAAAAAAGATACACAGGTATAAGATAAGTAGTGTCTTGCTTTGCAGTAGTACTTATGAGAACCACAGATGAAGCACAAGGCAACTGTAACTGCCAAAAGAATCATATAACCTTGGACTGTATCAACAGGTGCATATTATAAACATCTTTGGAAGTGGCACAGTGGCAGGTTTCAAATTTTCCTACTACCAGTTCTGTGGGTGTAGCTTGGTGGGCATGGCATGGCTTGGTGGGTGTGAAAGAGTAAGGATACTGTAAAATCTCCATTCCCACCCTGCTCCAGGGGAAGGTTACTGCAAAATCCCCATTTCCTTCCAATCAGATGGGACTCAGGAGGCAGAGAACAGATGGAGGTGGGGCCAGTCAGAATTTGTACTCCAAACTACTCAAAGTTTCCTCCAGAACAGGTCATAACCTGCTGAAACCCATCTCTGAAGTGGCAGTTCGGTACTGATCAGACTACATCAGGAATTCGGTCCACTTTTGGTCCCACAATACAAGGATGTAGTGTAGAACTTCAGTAGGTCAATGGACAGGGGAGGATTTAAATCTGCTGTCCCCCCGTCCCGTCCCCCCCGATGATGCTGGGGGGTGCATTGCCCAGAAGGCTGGGATCACAAGATAAGAAATTATTGTTAAATGGATGCTTGGTAAAAGGTGAAAGCGATATTTTGAGAAATGGAATTTGGTTTGAATTGTAGTCTTGAATATATAATACTGCTGGAGCAGCTAGGGTCCTCTGGATGCCCAATGGAACATCCAATTGGTAGAATTTATGAAACAATAGAAAATTAATACTATATTGTATTGTATTTATGCTTATAGAATTGAATTTATAAAATGGCAAATTATTATAGGATATACTACATATTGGACATTGGAACAGATAACCTCGAAAGACATGCTGTTGTACTAAAATTGATTTTTATTCCTCTTACCTTTTCCCTTTTGTTTTAGAAAAAAACCATTAAAATATATTTTGAAGAAAGTAGAGCTACAGAGGTGGTGAAGGTCTTGGAAGCTAAATCATTTCAGGAACAGCAAAAGGAACTGAGTACGTTTAGCCTAAAGAAGAAAAAGTTAAGGAGGGACAAGGTTCTTCCAATCTTCCTACTTCTGATGGGCTATCGTGGGGAAGGGACTGTGGAGTAGAACTTGAGAACTTGAGGAAGCGTTACAGTTTGAGATCCACACTTTTAAGGAAGGATTCCCTTCCTGTGAGAGGCGTATTAAGTATGGGAACAGCATGCCTCTTGGAATCATGGATGCTCCATCACTGGAGGTCTTCAACAAAGGTTGAACCACTTCCTCTTTGCCTTACGGTGGATTAGTAATAAGACAAAGGCTCCTCTTCTGTTAGGATGTATCCCTCACAAAAGGGGGGGGAGTTTTTAAGTGACAGCAAGGAAGAACAAGCCTTGAGAAAAGAGGGACTCTGTTTGCTTGATTATGCAACTGGTGGTAATAAAAAGGTTTCCCGTTAAGATATGTAACATATCCTACAAGCATCATACTGTGGGATGGAAGCCAAGGCAGAGCAATAACCTTATTTTCTGGCCCACATGTAGAGCGGCTGTAATGAGCACAATCTGTCTTTCAGCAACAGCTGGAGCTCAGCAAGCCTCTGTTATCAAATCATTTTTCCCCCTTTTTTTTTTCTTCTGGTCATTAAAAATTTGCCTGAAAAAGGAAAATGTTCCTTTGAAGCCCGCATAAAGGCTGTTTTTGGATATTGTTGCTTGGGTGGTTCCAATCGGTTTCCACCCAGCTCAGCGCTTCTGGCCCCTGCCAGGAAATTCATTATGGAGACCTTTGCGCTGCTCCAACTCCTGCTAATTCATCTGGCTCAGCTGGGCCCACGGGTGGCCAAAAGGGGCAGGGGAGGCCCATTAAAAGGGGGGAAACGTAAAACAAAAGAAAAATAAATGGCTTTCTTTTCTCCCAAGGCTCGTTATTCACACAGACAATCCAGGCCTATCTTCACTAGGATCACCTACCAAGAAAAAAAAATATGAGGGTGAGCTGAACACCCCATGATAAAAGTCACAGCTGTTCCAATTATAATGAAAGTCGAGGTCTGTATCCACAAACATTTAGTCTTCTATACATCACGCCCCTCCATCTATTTCAAGATTTTTTTTCAAAAGAATGTATTGGTATTTCTTGGGATAGGGGAAAAGGTAAAGGGATAGGGAAAGGTTTTAAATCCATTTAGTTATATGTCTTGTTTTTCAAGATTGAAAGGCATAATACAACATATACAGGGGTGAAATGCTACTGGTTAGGGACAGTTCGGTAGAACTGGTAGCAGAGATTAGGGCTGGTTCACAGAACCAGTAGCGATTGCTGGATGGCCACACACCCCAAACCAATCCTCAGCCCTGCCATGCTTGCCTGCCTTCCACCCTGCCTTTTTCTGCAGCAGTCCCCTCTCCCCTTTGGATTGACCTGCAGGGGAGGTCTGCCTTTGCAGAAACTAGGAGGGCTGTTTGTACGGAGGATTTGTGGGGGAGGGGTGCACAGCCCTTAAGGCTGGAGAGTGGGGCAAGAGAATACTCCAAAATTAGCAGAATGATGGGAGTGAGTGACATGCATGATGTCAACTTGGCCATGCCCACCAAGCCATGCCCAAGCCACACCCA
>JANHFP010001385.1:93250-104188 GCA_032468135.1 Calamaria suluensis
TAATAATAATAATAATAATAATAATAATAATAATAATAATAATAATAATAATAATAATAATAATAATAATAATGAATTTGCAAGCAATCAAATTCACATTTTTAGTTTTAACAAGGTCTCAATTTCATACAGGTATATTTGTAAGTTTTTTAAATCAGGGTGATTTTAAGAGCCAACATTGTTATTATTTCTGATGTGGTTTTTTTTTCTTGTTACCATTTTGTAAACATAAAGGGTTTTGTCGTATTTCATGTGCCTGATGATAATGAGACACATACAATCCATGACATTTTGATTCAGTTTCAAACATGAGAAAAACTGAAAGAAGATGTTAGAACTGAAACAAAATGCTATGGATTATCACCATCTCTTACAGAGTCACTCCAGGCTATCAAGCCTGTTCCTATTTAGTTGAAGCCTTCCGAAGCAAGCTGCAGGGAGACATTGGGAAAGGAACGTTGCCTACTTTAGGTTCCACCCATAACTTTCTGGACATTGCGAAGCTGGGTGGTGCCGTCACCAGGGAGTGCATTGAAAGTGCTTTCCACCAGGTGCAAATGCTCCACTCTGAATTGAACGTGTATGCCAACAATGCTGTCAGCAGCATTCTTGAAATTGTTAAGCGCATTTTGGACAGAGAGGTAACCCAGAAGGAGGTCAATCTGCTTAGCAGCTCTTCTGAAAGCCTGGTGCTAAGCGAGACTATCAGTGTCATGTTGGATCGCTGCAACGAAAGCCTTACTGAGATCACCTCCGAATTAATGGTGGAGAACCTCCAGCTAGAAATGTCAGGCCGAGCATTTGCAAAGGAGAGGGCTCTTGCCCAGAATCAGTGTAAACCACCCACCGTGAAAACAACTTCTAAACTGTACAGAAGGGTAGATATGAGGGATTGTTTCCCACCAATCAATGTTCCTGGCATGGTAATCTACTCGGAGGAGGAGAACGAAGTGCAAGAAGAAGCCCCAGCTAAATTTCCGTCCGTCTTTAAGTATTCTGAGTGGGATGGTCATGGTGCATCAGAGAGAGAGAAAGGGAGGTCGAGACATCCCAGAAGACGAAAACAGGATAAAGGTCAAGTCAAGCCAGGTTGCCTTGAGGAAGATTGGCTTCCCCGACAAAGCTGTATCCCCGAGGGAAGCATTTTGGAAAAGCTATTTAAGAAAACGTCAGACTGTGAAGCTCCTCCTAAGCAAGCTGGAATGGGACTTCAGAAGAAGGCCAACTGCCTTCCTCAACATGAATCCTTTGCAGGGAAATATCCTTTTCCATGCCCAGAAAACACCTGTTATTCTGCCTACTGTCCTCTGAAGCTTGGCCATACAGCTGAAAGCATTGTCAACGCTCTCCTGTGTGAATTTGGAGTGGAAGATGAACCTGTGGGGCAAAGCAGCTACTGTGAGAAATCCAGGCATCTTTCTCCGTTGAAGGAGAAATCTCACCTGAAACCGTCAGGCTCCTCCAAATGTGGGGAACCAAAGTCAAGAAATCAAAGTTTACTCAACCGCTGGGAAGTCAAGTTGAGTGACTCTAGTGAGAAGACACAGACAGAAGATAGCTGCTTCATGCTGGACAATGGCAACCTTCTCTCAAAATGGGAGAGTAAACATCATCTCTTCAAATGCAAGAGTCCAGAGAAATATAAAGAACTAGAACTTCTGGCTTGTGCTCATGTTCCAGACCCCTGTGAGACTCTTCTGCTAGCCAACCACATTGTTTTGAGTGTCATCAAAGAACTGATTAACTTCCAAATTAGAGGTTAGTCTGAGAGCTTTGTAGCAGATAATGTCCAATAAGCTGTATAGCTCACATGTCTTTAGATCAGAAGCATTTCTGTCTCTAAAAGATTTTAACTAAATTGCTTGAAAATTTTCCTCCTTGCCCCCTATGGAAAAAGAACCAATTCACACATACAAACAATTCACTGTTATAAGTTAGGCATTGATCTACCTTTGCAGTGTTGCGTAATCATTCTTTTGTGTTTATCCAGTATATGAACCTATGTTTCTGTGACAAGTAGTGTGGGCCATACACTGATTTCGATAAATCCAGTAATTCAGCTCAAAATGTGCCAGTGGCAGGAGAACCATGCAAGTGAATCATCTCTCAAATTACATCTTCAACTAATGTGCTCCAGATGTGAAATAGTAACCTGTTCATGTTTACCTCCACAGATACTTTGGATGAACTGCCCTGCAGGACTACTTTGCCAGTATGGAAACAAGAGCTAATCCAGTCTGAATCAAAGTGGCTTCAGGAACAAATCTGGAGGAATACATATCTGCCTTCTGGTAGAAAGCAGTCTTCGTGGCATGATGTGTTTTGGGAACCTTTGACTCAAGCAATTCTTGCCAATGTGCTGTACAGCATTTCAAGTCCCAGTGCACGCCACAACATGCCAGAAAGAAATGAGTGTTTTGAAAGGTCCCTTTCAATGTTTTGCTCTATGGATGCTTGCTGTCCTGAACATGGGTTGAGATGCTCTAAGAACCCACCTTTGAATATTGAAGAGTTAGGGTTCTACATTTCTGAGGTTATCATCAATAGCTTGTGTGAACGAAGCATTTTGCAAGAGAGTTTCAACAGAAAAGGTTTCCAGTCTAAGAGATCAAGAAGAATCTATGTCCCACCTCTCTGTTTGGCTGACTTTGACAATGTTTATCAACCTCTGGTGAAAGAAGTGAGTAATGTATTGTCAGCGGACATTGAAATGAGAAACAGATGCGCAAACCAAGACAGAATTGGAGATAGCTTTTCTCAACAGCATCTGATTTCTTCACCATGCTTAAGTGGCGCTTCTAGGGGTGATTGTAGAGGCTCCAGTGATGTCAAAAGGATGTCCTGTCTCTCCACAATGGATCAACTAGCCCTTAAAAATAGGAGGTTAAGCAATGTTGCTTCTAATTTGGACAATTTCATCCGTAGCCTGAAAACCAGCGAGTCAAAAAATATTGTCAACAAAGTTCTGCACATCATTTTAGATTCATTGTGGCCCGATCAGTCACAGAACGATTTTTGCGGGCCCTACCCAGACGCCCGTTCTCAAAACATGATGCCTTATCAAAATACAAATAGGTCAAATAAAAAACAGCTACTTTACTCGGCGATGTGTCCACATGCCTGCAAACTTAGCAATGACCTATTTAACAGCAACTTGGGCCTGTCTCCCAAGTCTGTTGTCCTCTTGGATGTTGTGAGTGAAAAGCTGATCCGGGCACTTTTGGATAAATGCCTCTTGACCGATAATTTTACGGGCAGTTTTGCTTTTGACGAGTTTCCAGAGAATGAACAGCTTCGTGATGTGAAGAAGTATGACGACGAAGTCTTGCCCTATTCATATAAAGAGTTTAAAGTCCACGAGTCCGATTCCAGCACCTCCCTCTTCACCTATGACGTTAGGTACATAGAGGAACCCTGGGTGGAGGCTCAGTCAGGAGTGTCTTCCTGTGAGTCGGCCTTGGATGTTTTAGCCCACACTCTGGTAAAACCTGTCATGACAGAGCTTTCCTTCAGCATCGAGCGTCCCCGACAAATGAGAAGTTCTTCCAGAAAGATGGTTGAATTCACAAAGCCAGGCCCCAGGAAAGGGCACGGTCAAGCGTTTAGTAAAAAGCATGCCCGCTATGGCAAAAATGAAATATGTCCCTCATCACGAAGTAGAAAATCAGAACCTAGGGCAGCTAGTCCCGGAAGGCGTCAAATGAGAAAAAGGGAAAGAAACCGGTCCGTTCTGGATGCAGCCATGCAGCGTCGACCAGTTGTACCTATCTACACCTTGCCTGCAAAAAAACCTTTGTTTGCAACCTGCAAAAAGAAGGTTTACAAGAAAGAAGTCATGGCGGTGACAGAACACGGAGATCATCATCAACTCCAGCCAGTTTTCACCGCTATTTATTCTTCACAGTTTCTGGGGGACATTGTTTCTCAGCTCTTGATCAAGATCTTTTCTTCACTGCAGAACAAATACGACCGAGATTCTTGCATCGACCTTCACGAGATGAACACATTGTTTGTGCATGCGCTGATGGAAGAATTTAAGAAAGCTGGTGTTGGGGTCCTGCAGAGAGCTGAGGAGAAAACATACTTCTCACTTGTGGACAGCCGAACTGTCAGCAGACTATCAGACTCCATTTTAAGAGAGTTTGGATTCCAGTTGGCTGCTGAGGGAGACACAGGAAAGGACATAGATAATCTGGCTGCGAGGGCAGCTGAAATTATCCTGACAGAAATTTTGGATTACCAGTTGCCCCCAGCAATGTTTAGGAGACTACCTCAGAGTGCTTTCAAAAACCTTAAACCTGGACCAGTCATTCAAAACATTGAGCGCTGTGTCTGCTTCCCTAAACTAAAAAGGAGTAGGCCACCTCCTCCAACGTACGTTACTATATTGTCTGAGAAATATATAGAAAGGGTAGTAAGTCGCCTCATGGGTCAGCTTTTCCCACCCTCAGAGGACGCTCCCTGCAGCGAGGACAAAAAAGAGATGTCAGAACCTGACTTCAATGAGCTCTGTTCCTACATTATCAAACATGTAATGAAGTCCATTTCAAAACACAAAATCTGGGTGGCAAAAAAGGATGATCGATGCCGGTTACATTCAGAGAAAGAGGTCGAGAACATGGTTGATTCAGTCTACAAAAATATGTTAAGAAAGTCTGGCTCACAACTCTCTATACAAAAGGATGTGGAGTGCAGGAACACTGCTTTTATCGACTGCATGACCAGCTTCATAATTCGGGAAATCACTAACCATCACCTCCAGACTTTCCTTTCCAAAGATGATGACTTTTCTGAGCCTGAAGCCTTGTCTGAGAATATAGTCAGGACAGTTTTGGATAGCATCAGTGAATCTTCAGTGTCTTCTACTGAGGTTTTCCCGGCTAAGTTTTTAGAAGAAATTGTTTCCAGAGTTTTATCTAAAATATTTTCCGCTTCTCTAGACAAAAAGAAAATGTCTGAAGAGCATCCTGAAATCGAGCTTGGTAACGTGGTTAAAAGGATAGCCAGTTCAATCAACTTGCAGTTTGGCAGAGCTTCGGTTAGCGGGGTGCAAAAAGGGGAAGAACAGAGCCTGGGAGCCCCATTGTCCGCCGTCATGGATGATGTGGTAGACTCTGTATACAACAATATGGCGAGAGAGAGACAGATGATTACAGGTGGTGATGTCAGCTGCATAAGAAAGAATGCCATTTTTGACAACGTTAAAAGACTGATTGAAAAAGGCATCTCTGATTATCTTTTACACCCTCTGTTTTCTGGAGATTTGTCTAGAGTTTCGGGTTTACCTGCACTGGAGGTTAGCGATGCTGTTAGAGTCAAGGAATTCCATGAGGATGAGAGTTGGCCACCATTCAGCACCTTATTATCATCAGGGTTCCTAAAAGATCTAATCACTGGTCTACTTGCAAGGATTTTCCCTTCCACACCACCCCGAGATGCTTCGTCCACTTGGAGTAAAGCGACCATGTCAGAATCTGACTTAAGCAAGCTCTCCAATCAACTGCTCGATGATGTTCGGCTGAAACTTCTAAAACATGAAATCAGAGTTATAAAGGACACACACCCTGAACAGCATCAATATTCTGAGGAGGATATTCAGAATATGACCGATTCTTTGTGCAGCAAGATCATACAGAAATCGGGCTCCCTTGAAGCTGTCCAGAGAGATATGAAAAATAAGAGCAATGCCCTTATTGACCAACTAGCTGGCTTTCTTGTTGGAGACCTCCTCCAACAGCACGTCGAAGCTTTTGTATCCAGCGAGGAGACTTCTGGTTGGGATAGAGCTGCTGCAGGAGACTCTATGGGAGGACTGGAAGTTTATAGAACGGCTATCAAGCCCTTGGACCTCAGGGAAGCCATTGAGGGAAAAAGTAAAAGTTCACCTACTTCTTTGCTGGGAAATGTTATTTCTGAATTGCTTTCAAAAATCTCCGGTACATTATCAGACATCGTCCCCCAGGCCTCTGGGGATAATGTGGGAGATGTAGCTATGAAGTTGGCAAAAACAGTTACAAAAGAGCTCGCAAAAGTTCACTTCAGCATCCAGGAGGGTCCTGATATGCCTCTTGGATCTGCTCCACCGCCTGTAAATGTAGCAGCAGTCAAGAATCCATCTTACACGGGTTCTTTGGGAAGTTTTCTATCTGAAGAAGAGGTAGAAGATGTAGGGGATGCTTTGCCTTGTCAAACAGCCACTATAAAAATTGAGGAAGCTGTAGATCACCTGCTTCATTCAGCATGCCCATCAAGTGTATTAGAAGCAAAGTGCCTCATCCAGGAAAATAAGATGGAAGAACAAGGTGGTTCTCGGGAGGAGCCTTCAGTTTCGCCTTATGTCACTGTGCTCTCTTACCCAGTGTTGGAAGCTATCATCGATAGGTTATTTGCCTATATTTTCCCATCAGGTTTTAAGGCTACTGCAGCCTCCAATAAAGGAGGGTGTGAATTGCAAGACAGACTTGACCAGATTAAGATGGTCATCAGGGCAATCATTTTGAAACAGGCCATCTGGACCAGCACCTACGGCAGTGGGCAAGAAACTGGCATTTCAGACAAAGCGATAGAGAACATGGTGGAATCTGTGTATTGTGATGTTCTGCACGAGGTTCTGTTGCAGCAGCCCTTCTCAGAAGACAGAGAAAGCTTAAATAACCTGTATGTCACGCAGATAGCTTGTTTCATTATTAATGAAATGTTTAAGCATCACCTTCAGTCTTTAACATCAGACTATGAACCCTCTTTCGTAAACGACGATGGTAGGATCATTCCGGATTCTGGAATAACTGTATTCCCTTGCATGGTCTTAGAAAATATGCTTAACCAGCTCTTGAATAAACTATTCCCCAATCCAGAGAACATTGGTGACTATGGTGGAAAATACGATGACTTCTCTGAAAACGATTTCACCGAGATGTCTGCAAACCTGAAAGGCTGTGTTATTAGAGAGATTTCAGCCCATGAAGTTAAGTTCGAAAATGTCTCAGAGCGAATCCCGGACATGGATCAAGAGGCTGAAGAAGACATTGCTAATTCAGTGTATAATCAGATTTTGGAAAAGCATCAATCTCAAGCTGAACTCCAAAATACTCTCATGGCTGAGGAGAACGGCGCCGTGTACGAAATTGCCAAATTACTCATAAGAGAAATTTTAAACTTCCACTTCCACCCGTTTTTAAGCAGCAATGATTCTTCTGAGTGCTCCAAGTGGCAAAAAGAAAGGGAGCAGGTTTCCAAGCGCATTTATTCTGCCCAGTTTTTAGAGGACGTGGTGGTTGCTTTCTTTTGCAAATTCTTATCTTCCCCTAATATTTTGGCGTATTCCAAGGACACCAATTCATCAGAGAACGAGATGAGATGCCTAGTGATTGAACTTGTAAATGGTTTGGTAATTGAATTTAAAATGTCAGACGTTAAGGTCATGCAGAGCATGGGGGAGAATATCTGCCTTCCACAGATAGGTGCTGAAAAAGTGATTCACATCAGTAATTCTATTTATGAGAAACTACTGCAACAATTTGGGTCGGAGTTTGAGATTTTTAAAGCTTTTCAAACAAACAGCTGCCTGTTAGCAGAGAAACTGGCTCCCATCGTAATAAGAAATATTTCCTGTTTCCAATTGTTGCCTTTGCTTACCGGTGACACTTCTCCATATTTGTTTTCATTTCTGGAGGCGGAAACCATTGTTGACAGAGTTGAAACTCTCCTCCCAGAACCGCTGTCTGCTGGTACTGTATTTGGAGATATATTTGTCAATATGTTACGTCGAATATTTCCTTCTTGGCTCCCTGATGGTAGATCAGATTCTCCTGTTCCAAGGGTGGATGAAGGGAGGAGAAGTCCCCCTATATGCCATTTGAAGGAAGAACCATGTTCTGATGCCAGCAAAACTATTGAAGACCTAGTACAAAATATTTGTAAGACAGTCTATGCGAAGTCTGGGTCTCCGAACAGAAAGCAGGAAAGCACAACTGAAGGGCTAATGGAAACAGGATTTCTCAGTAAAACAAGACAAAGTTATCCTACAAGACACCAGATACCGCAGTTTGAGACTGGAGGTGATACTTATTCAGCGTCCTTCTTGAAGGACATCTTTAGTGGGTTGATTAGCAAACTGCTCACATCTACAGCCAGTGTGTGCCTGGTGGGGAAACCAGAGGCTGAGGCTGAGGCAGAACCTTCAATCAGATATTTAATTGAATCTATCTTAAAGGAGTTTGCAAAGTCCCCAGTAAAAGTGCTGCAAATACCTGAAGGTGGGCAAAATTTCCCACCTGATGTGGAAAAGACAGAGGTTGCTAAAATTGTCCATGCTGCTTTGTGTAGCATTTTGCAAGATCAGAGATCTGGAGTCTCCACCTGCATGGACAGGGAAAATGGCCAGACGCTTGCAGAAAAATTGGCTAGTTCAATAAAGAAAGAAATTTTAGGCTACCAGATTCAGGGAGCACAATCAAAGACATTCCAAGGTCCGGCCTGTGAACCTTTTGAATTGGGAGAAATGGCTAAAAAAGTGTTCACGGAGGTGAAGAAAATCAGCGCTCCATCCCAGCTAGATACGCCTTGTCCATTTCTAGTCTCTCAGAGGTTTGTCTATGATGTCCTTGCTTTCCTCTTATCAAAAATCCTCCCTCTTCCTACAACACTCTCTCCATCTGCCGATACAGAAGAGCGATGTGCAGAATTTGATTTTATTCACATGAAACTCCTGAGCAAAGTGATGTCTGAAATTTCAAAAAACAAAAACGCAGAGGTTAAGTACCTTGACCGCGTGCAGCCCAACCGTGTCGTCAGTCAAACGGTGGCCAACTCAATCTACAACAACCTTCTGCCCGAATTTGGAAGCATGTCCGACGTTCAAAAGTGCATCCGAACTGGCTGTACAATTCTTCTGGAGAGGATTGTGGACATTGTGATCAAAGAGATTTCTGGGACTCAAATGCAGATGTACTTTACAGAAGAGTTAAACCGACAGCAAGAATCCATTGAAGCTGAGAAGGCTCTTGAGGATCAATATGGAGATAGTTCAGAGCCGTCAGAGAGCCACTCGCAGTTGCGATCCCACCTGAAAGGTCTATCCTCTCTAATATTAGAGGAGATAGCTGTTAAACTTCTCACAAAACTATTCAGTTCCCTTCCCCTGAATGAAGTGAACAGAAGCAACATGTCATCTATGAAGGAAGTGGCAAGAAAGATTATTAACTCCTTGCAGAATCTCCTCTCCAATGGAGAACTTAAAGTGTGGCAGCATGATGACTCAGAAGACTTGGCCTCGGAAGATAGCCGAGCTGTGGGAGAAGTGGTTGACTCCGTTTACACGGATATCCTCAAACACTCCAACTCCGAGACGTTTCTGTATGAAGACTTAACAAACAGCAACGAGGACTTCGCGAACAGGGTTGCCTGCTTCATGGTGAGTGAGATTTCTAAACATGACTTTCAGCCGGTCGTTGACGTCGAGAAGGAGACGCCCAGCCCCAGTTTGATAAAGCTGGAATCTGAAAAAATTCTCAAAAAAATCATTTCTGACATAGAAGCGGGGAAAAAATTGGATAGCTCCCCAGATCCTCAAGGACCCGTAGTGTCCGTTGCTTTCCTGGAAGAGATCGTGAGCCGGTTCTTGATAAAGATCCTAATGGCACAGTATGATTTGGGAATTCATAAGAAGAAAAGCTTATCTAAAACAGATGTAAGCGAAATTGCTGCCCAGCTAAAGGCGTCGGTGGAAAAAGAGGTATCAAAGAACAAGATCAATCTTGTCTCTACAAACCTTCAGCCAGTAGTGGATGCACGGTACGAAGAGGCAGTTAATGAAGTTGTCCATTCTGTCATCACCAACGTCCTGGAGAAATCAGGGTCTCAGAAAGCACTGTACAGGGACATGACAACCAAGCAGGTGATATTCCCAGAGCAAGTAGCCAGCATCATTATCAATGAGATCTCCAGCAGCAACCCAGAAAAGTCTTTGGCCGATAATTCAGAAAATGAAACCTCCAGTGCCCTAGAATTGGACCGCATTGTAAGCAAAGTCCTTGCTAACGTTAACTCCCACATGGAACTGGCGGAAGATCTGTCTCTATTAGAGCTCGCTGGCATGTCAGAATTTCGAGATGAATCCACGGCATCTAACCTATCGCAGTCAGATGGCGTCTCAGTGAAGATCATCCCTTATATTGGTAGAAAGCCCTTGAAAGTTGACCCAGACATAGTTGGAGACCATTTAGCAGTGCTGTCCATAAAAACGGAGCCCCTGGAGAAACTGAAGAAGACATGCTTATCAAAGATGGGTTTGAGTTTAGAAGAATTAAGAAGAGCCTCTGCGTCAGGCAAAAGTCTCATCCATAACATGGCGACTTCAAGTGTTCCCGAAGCCAATAAAAGGAAGGAAAGGCGCCCATCTTTGGATATGACTGGGCGCCTTGCGGTGAAGCCAAAGGAGGTAGGTGAAACTGCTTGCATGAACGGAAGTGGCTTCTGTTGAACGCTTTTTATCTTTGTCCTTTTCAGTATCTTACCTGAATAGGTTCCAAATATCCCCTGATGGCTGTGGATAGCCTCCATTTTTTTTCCTTTTTAATACTGGTAGCCTTCGGCTTACGACCAGGGCTTAGTAACTGTTCAAAAGTGTGACTGAACAATGAGTGGATCAGCTTGTCTCCAAAAGTTGTGGATGCTCCATCACTGGAGGCTTTAAAGGAGAAATTGGATTGGGCAGCTATTTTGTCCTGAACGATAAAGGGCTCCTGCTAGAGCAGAGGGCTTGACTAGAGGACCTCTAACGCCTCTTCCAACCCTGTTATTCTGTATTCTAATATGTTTGGACTTCAATTCCTTAGGAGTTGGGTTTTTTTTTAAGTTTTAACAATTACAAACATTTTTCCCCCTTCTCCCCCCTCCCCCCCGACTTCCCAGAGCAAAAACAAGGTATCACATCTATTA
>JANHFP010001385.1:156644-169690 GCA_032468135.1 Calamaria suluensis
TGATGTCCACAAGTCTTAAAGCTGACAAGTTTGGAACCTTTGGCCTTATTGCGTTTCCACTCTACCAAAATTGCACTCTTGCACCTGTGTAAGCATGGCAACCATTTATCTGTTCAGTGCTATTTCAGCTAACTTTACATCATCAAAGTTAAACCTTTTATTAGAACTAAATTCCTCATGGAGGCCTGAAATTCCTCTGCCATTGCAAAATGTAGACTACGGCTTTTTAAGTACATTTTCACTCCAACATCTTTTCTTGGGTAACTAGTAGGCAAAATTGGATAACAAACTATTTTTCTTTTCCCATAACTCACTTGATGGGATAATTTTACCCTATATAAGACTGAATTTATTTTAGATTTTTAAAAAATCTTTCTGACACTTAGCCAACTGGTCAACTGTCCCTTTATGATGCTTCTGTGACACACTATCTCCACTGATTTAGTTATGTGTATATATATATATGTATGGCACAGGGCTAGTGTATTGTAAAATTAGTCCACCCAAAGTTTGCTTGGCCCACACCTAGTTCTGTTGAAACAAGCCCTTAAAATCTGGCTATGTGATCCTTTGGTCTTTTCTCTGGATTTTCTTTGGATAATACTTTTCTGTGGTTTTATTGCATATTTATTGTATTATGTAAACCACTCCGAGTCTAACATTGGGACAGACTATTGATAAAAGCAAATAAATAAGTATATTTACTTGTAAATAATCAGCAAGACATTGGTGGGACAAAATAGCATTGATTGCATTTCATCCAGCTTTGTCTTATGCTTAAGATTATTCTTAATTATTTATCAATGTGCAAAAAAATAGTTTCCCTCAAAACCAAAGGGGTGTGATTACATCACATGTATGTGACAGCCCAGAATAGTTTAGACATGACACCAGACTTCATGAAGGATATAACACTCTGCAGTCAGCTCTGGTTCAAATCCTTCCCCCAGAACAATTTCTTTTCAAATAAATTGAGCTGCCAGCCTCCCTAATTATTGCAGTCTCCATAAAACACATCCGCTATTCAAGACTCTGATGATGACCTAGAGTGGAAAAAACAACAACAAAATACAAATACCTCTTTGAATTTCCTCTTTAGTGGATGTGAGTCAAAAGATAAAACGCCTGAAATGCTTAAAGGAAAGAACAGCACAAGAGGTGGATTCTTCTTCCAAGGTACACAAGAGAACAACTGCAAGCACCAAACAAGACAATCATGAGCATTTAATTACAATGTCTCTACCCAGGTTTAAGTGCCGGGCATAACTTGATCTGGAAATGGATGCAACTCTAAGACTTTTATTTTCCTTCACAAAGTTTTATCATTGTTTCTTCTTTGTTGGCCCATAAGCATTTGTGTGTATAATATGTTATCCATACTGCTCTGAAATTCCATTCTTTCTTTTTCCTTCTCTCTATTTGGTGGGGAGAAATAATCTTCCCTTCCTGACATTTGAATTTTCTTTGGGCTTGGACTTTTTCTGGCTGTGATTCCAATTCCTTTGATTATACTTGAAATTATAATGAAAGTTTCTGGTCTGTATTTCATAAGTAGTTCCAGTATGAATTTAAATGTCAAGCAGGGAGACTCCTCTTCTTCAAAATGGCTTGCCGTTGTAGGATATTTTGAACAAAAGGTTGATTTGAACTATGACAACAGCTATAAATAAAGAACAGATTCGGTTTTGAGAGGTCAGTAAACAAGGCTATGTGGATAAATCACAAATATCAAAATAACATTTGGGATTATGTTGCAACTGTTAACTGTACTATCTTGAATAAAGAACATAACTCCATCTGATTATTCCTTAGATAGCTTTCCCTCCATATATGTAAGACCTGATAAAATTGTTATTCTCTGAAATGATACTGAGGAATGGCGATACTACAAGAGTTACGGAAATATTTTCAGTATCCTTTATGCTTATGCAATATTTCAATTTATTTCCTTTGTGTTAGACTAATATGAATACTGTGGGTATGGGTACTATCCTACCAACTTCATTTCCAAAATCCAGAGGAATTAACCTTCAGGCATCCATAAACAAACAAGTGAATGAATGAATGATTGAATGAACACCTTCATTCACTTACCGAAGGGTAAGTGTGCCTTCATGATTTGGCAACTGGATCATTTGCCTAAAAACTTCAGAAGTTTATAATTGAAAAGAATGGTTAAGGCAGACAATTTATCAGAGCACATAGGAACACTCTGGATTTTTCCCTTCTATTGGCTAATGTGGTATTCACTCATCCTTGGGTTGGCAGAGAACAATACTGCTATGCATTTTAAAATTTTAAATTGTTTATCCCTATACTGCCTCTCGGGGATGTGGTGGCTCTGTGGCTAAAACAGCTGAGCTTGTCAATCGGAAGGTCGACAGTTCAGCAGTTCGAATCCCTAGTGCCGTGTAATGGGGTGAGCTCCCATTTCTTGTCCCAGCTTCTGCTAACCTAGCAGTTTCGAAAGCATGTAAAAAATGCAAGTAGAAGAAATAGGGACCACCTTTGGTGGGAAGGTAACAGTGTTCCGTGTGCCTTTGGTGTTGAGTCATGCCGGCCACATGACCACGGAGACGTCTTCGGATAGCACTGGCTCTTTGGCTTTGAAATGGAGATAAGCACCACCCCCTAGAGTCGGAAACAACTAGCACATATGTGCAAGGGAAATCTTTTTATACTATCTGAGGAACTCTATCTGGAAAGCATAATATTCATTAAACTGCTCATTCAGCCACTTTTTCTTGTAGCCAAAACATCTGATGCCAGACCACAGGAATCTGAATTCATTCCCCACCTCCCCAAATTTAGCCATTCATTGTTTTCAAACAGTAACCAAGTTAGAAATCAATTTCTCTATCCCGCTCCTGTATAGTCATGTATCTCTATGACCCAAATTAAAAAAAAAACCCATATCTGCACCTAGTTGCCAATGAAGGGAATCAGACAAAGTTCATTTCAAGTGTTGCCTTATATAATCTGAGCCATGGTAATATATTCACCCTCTTGTTTTTAATAGCAGCCAGCCAAAACAAAACCTTCACCACTTTTAAAGGAGTATACCAATAGCCAATCCTCAAGTTGTTTATCTTTTAGATCCTGAGGTTCAGATGCAACTTGCTTTATCAAACCAAATACTATGCAACTGTAGAAGAAACATGAAACCAAGCCCTGAACAATCCCATCTCTGCAACCCAGGAAGAACATGGCTCTCGTATCCTGGCCCCCAAAACCTGCCAGCTGCATGGAGTTGCTTGTTTCTCCTTATCAGAACTCTAAGCTCCAACAAAGAAAATAATGTGTTGGCCAAAATAATCACCCATTGGCTGTAAAGCCCTGTATGTAGATATGGATCATAACACATGTCCTAATACAAATTGTCATCTGCCAAATTAGTCATCTGCCAAAACAGGGTAGGAAGACATTCCATATGAGGTGTTACCAAACCTCATATTCTGTGGTAGACAGACTCTAAAAGAGAGAGGCTCTGAGCCCCTATATTCTCAATTCTCACCTCTGAAATATGGAGATGCTACTACTGGCCTACCTTTCAAGGTTATTGTGCAGATTGCTAACGTTACACAATTACAGGTTTTTTAAAAAAAATCGAGGTGGGCTGAAATCCTCTTCCCCTCCCTGTTTATGCATACAAAACTTGTGCAGCAAACAAGCAAAAATCTCCCTCCTGCCCGCACCCACCTCCAAGCAGCTGGATGAAGCAGTAGGCTGCAGGTAGGCCCGGCAATCCCTATAGCAACCCGTCTCCCTACTTTTTTTTTTAAGCTCCCCTGGGATCCGACTGGTGTAGCGTCACGTCAATCTAAACTATGTGACAGGTCCCTCTGCCTGCACTACAAATCGCACAGCTCCCCGCACCCGGCCACTTCAGTTGTTACAAGATGATTGGCCGTTTCGCAAAAGCCCCACCCACCAAAATAAACGCCTGCCACCAGTTGGCTGCTTAGCTGTCACCAAGGCCGCATTCAGCGGGGATTGGTCGACCCCTTATCAGACCCCTCCCCCCACACGACCCCTCCCTCCTGTCCCTCACCATTTGCGAACGCGCTCGATCGCCGCCATGACTTTTTTGATGTCATCCTTGGCGCGGCTGCGGGTCTCTGCCCGCACTGAGCGGCCCGACATGGCGCCTATGGCCCCAGCAGCCCCAGATCCCGCAGCAGCCGCTGTGGCCACACGCGCATGCGCGTGCCGCCCCTCTACCTCCGTGCGTAACGCGTCAGCGCCCCGCCTGAGGAAGAGTACGGGTTCCTTGAGCGCATGCGCAAGGCGGTTTCGTGTGCACCGTGCATAGGGGAGGTGCGAAGCGAGTTCTGGAATTGTTTTTTGTAACGGGACAGGAGTTTTGTATGGCTTCACGAGGGTTAGTTTTGCTATGCTATTGATTTATTTTAGATATAAGTAGGGGAAAATACAATTATAGTTTCATAAAGCGATTGCATGCCATTTATATAAGGGAAAGTAACAGAAAAAGTGGTAATAAGAGCAGGGGTCTCCAACTTTGGCAACATTAAGCCTGGAGCACTTCAGCTCCCAGAATTCCCCAGCCCGTGCTGGCTGGGAAATTCTGGGAGTTGAAGTCCTCCAGGCTTAAAGTTGCCAAGGTGGAGACCCCTGTAATAGAGGGTATACTTTGGATTCTTAATTAAGACCTGACTTCAAATCGTAGGTACAAATGGAGAAAGGCTTTATTTTATGTCAGATAAATGTTTCCTTTGAGCCTTCGCTGGGATACGTCGTGAATTTGGTAGCTTTTTAAATTTTCCTAAACTAGCCTTCTGGGATTTAAATTTCACCAAACTAGCCTTCTGGGATTTTTTGTGGGTCTCCCGTCCCTCTATAAACTATAATGCTCTGGTTCACATATAACATTAAGCCAAAGCATTCAACCAAACACAAATACACTGTAATGCATGCATCCAACCAACCATAATGGCAGCTGATTTAGTTCTAATTATTGGAGTACTATAAGGTCCATAAACCCAGTTTATTAAATCTGACAAGCTTGTTGTACAGCCCCCTCCCCATCTAAAGCACTCTAGTTAACCACTAATATGAAAAAGTGGGATCTGTAATCCTAATACATCTAAATACTCCAGTTTAGGGATGGTTTGAGATACAGCAAATATCTGCAAAGTAGAAGTCAACAATTATAAAGGTCGCTTTGGAACCAATAGCCTAAATACGCATTACACAATATCTTATTTCTGTTGTGGCATGTTCTGGATTTGTAGTTGTCCCTTAGAGCAAGGGTGTCAAACTGGCAGCCCATGGGCCGGATGTGTGACATGCAGGTCACACCCACCCCAGCTCTGTGAACGGGAAAAAAACCTCATGATACCTCACGACGTCACGAGTTTGACACCAGTGCCTTAAGAGTCACTAAGAGGAAGGAAGCAATATGAACTTTGTATCCTAGTTATGTTTAGATCCTCAACCTAATAATATGATATGTGCCCCATAGACTCTTACCTATAAAGCTGCCAGAGGGAACAGGAATCTAATCTAGGAAGATATTTCTTATATTGCCAATATAGTAAGCACTTTTAAGACTACTCGTTACAGAGGAATGCAGTAATTCGATCAAGTAAGCAAATCTGAGTTTAGTGTAGGTAATATTAGCTTTCCAGTATAGTCCCATGGTAATTGAAAGGTAGAGGTACAGACATCTTCAAGTTGATGAATAAATTAATTCTTTGTGCTATATATTATTGAATTTGATTGTGTAGTCTTTGACTTACAATAATTGGGATTGCATTTCCAGTAAGTTGTTAGGATAATAAGCTGGGGCAGCCATGTGACTTGATCCTATTTTACAACATTCTTTTATGTTGGTCATTAAGCGAACACTGCAAGTCATAAGTGTAAACCCACTGATTGAAATGGGCAGCTTTTGCCAAAACTGGTCAAAATAAGGCATAAATCATGCTCGCATGATCATAAAATGCTGCAATTAGTTGTAAAGGAGAGCAGTTGCCAAGAAGGCTTGGAAAGCAGTCATGACTGTGAAGGTGAGCGCATTTTACAATAGCTAGAAGTGCTTAATGGGTGGGAAATCACCCATTCTGGGCCCATCATAATTTTGAACAGTTGTTAAGTGACTGGTCATAAGTTGAGGACTATGTATATTTCTGTATTTTATGTTCATTCTTGCTTTTAATCTAAAGATGAGGAAGCTATACCACTAACCAAACCCATCTTTTTCAGGAAAGTATGTATCAGAGAATTCACAACTTTTAAAACTGAACTGATTGAAGATATAACAGTTAGCTAATGCAGATAACATTTAACTAGTTTTTTTTCCTATTACATTTCTACAAAATTATAATTAAAAGGGATGACAGATAAGGTAGTTGTATGCAATACATCTGGATTCAAAGTGTTTCAGTATAAAACAGTCTTGAACTCAAAGCAGTGTGTTTCAAATTCAGGATGGTCTGAGCTGTAATATTTTGCACCTACCTAGTAAGAGTAGTTAAGGCATTATCTGACTTCCAAAATGTCAGAATTCACTGTGTATTTTCAAATTTTTTGGTGAAGACGCCTTTTAAACTTCTTTTGTCCTCTGAAATAATAACACAAAGACTTCTCAAAATGTCCAAGATGCATGGGTGATGAAAGCCACTTCTATGTGACTCAGCCCTCAGCACCAATTGACAATTAGAACAACAGGACAAACTGTCTTGTCTTGCTTGTTCTAAATAGTCTTTAGGAAATCCCAGGAAGCAACAGCTGTGCAAAAATTGTTTTATTAGTTCTCATTTTGCATATTAAAAAAAACTATCCCCAGATTTGCACAGAAAACATGCTTTTTGGAGCAATTCACTTCTTCTTGCCATAGATACTATCCAACGCACTTTGTGCGTCTGTTATTTGTTGCTGCAGTCTCTGCTTAGTAGACTCATTAGAAGCCTTTTTCAGCAGCGTCTTCATTTCTTCCACCACAGCCCTATACCCAGTTGTGTTGTGGAAGACACGGATGGCTCGGTCCCCACAGGAAATCAGGAAGCGACTGTTCACGTCAAAGGCCAAGTCTGTTATGTGCTCTCCATGAGCACCTTCAAAGTACTCTTCCTCCTCTCCTCCCTGGGTATTATAAACAAAGATGCTGGTGCTGCTGGAAATGGCCACTGCCCGTGCATCAGGAGCCAGAGCAATGCGGCAGGGCTCTGTTACCTTGCAACTGCCTGTCAGCAGTAGGTAAGGATCCTGTTGCTTTTTATACTCAACATCCGTGTCCCAGAACTTCCATGTTCCATCCTTTGAAACTGTTGCCATCCTATTAGGGTGAGAATAGCATGCATTATTTAGCAATTTCAAGTTAATACTGTAGTTAGATGAATGTATTGGCTTTGGTCTGTAGTAGGGTCTATCAGCTTCTTGTTGCTTATGCTTCTTTTCTTTGGTTTTAATGTTAAGAAGCTAACCACAGATTATATAATTCATATCATAAATTTGGAAAATGGTTATGCATATAGACATACTTGGTATGTGTGATATAGATGCCTTCAAGAGATCTAAAAAAACTCAAATATCCCTCAGGAATATTTAAAGACTTCAGTTAGCCTGTTGGTGCCAGAATATATATATCTTTAGTTTCCTGAGGATTGATCTATATATAGCTGCCTATCTCATACATAGGACTCTGAGCCAATACCAGATTAAAAACGTAAAACAATATAACAAAATAACCCTAAATAAAGTCTATAAAATGATTAAAAACTGTAAAACAACAACAACAAAGAAACCCTACAGGTGAGCATATTCAATTACCCTAGCAATATAGCCACATTTAGGAACTAAGCTATAATGCTACTAAATAAACCAACTGAGAACCTATTATTCTATTGCTGAAGAATGGGCCATTTATTAATTACATGTACTTAACACCATTAATTTATAATTTAATACATTTTCTGAGTCTACAGAATACATAAAATTGTAAATTAAATGGCTTGGGTTGAAACAATATAACTCCCCACCACCGCCAAAAAACCCTCTAGCCCCAAATTAATTAAATTTAGCAAGTTTCTGAATCCATTTGGTAAATTCTGATTTTAGCTGGCTGAATATATTGTGGGAACATAGTCACTTAATCTTCAAAAAAAATCCCTCCAATGGTTTTTAAAGAGGAAGTAAGCAACTTCAAAGAGCCTTCTCTTCCTCACACCAAGGGTATCAGGAAAACTAGACAGAAGCCTCAAAGGGAAGATGTGAACAAGTTATTATAAAAATGTTATAATTCCATAGAAATGACAGATAGATTCTCACCGCCGAGAGTCATTGGAAAAAGCGAAGGAATACACGCCAGCCTTATGTCCCTTCAGTTCAAAGGCTCTGATCACTTCCCGGAAATCTCCACTCTTGCTGAAACACACTTCCCACACCTTCACATCAGGAGTGAATCCACATGAACCAACAAACCTGTAGGAAAGGAAATGTCAAAATGAATTGAACCACTTTGTGAGCTGCCACTTTTCTATTCTTCAATATTATTTAGAGCACAAAGAAGACATCTCTATTCTGACATAATAGAAGGGAACATAAACAAGTGACTGCCCTTCCTTACCTCCCACATGGTGACACAGTTGCAAAGGTGTTATTCATCTGGTTGGTGTTGATGGTAGCCAGAATTTCCCCCTTCATGTCCCAGATCAGGATGGTGGTATCACTGGAGGCACTCATGATATACTTCCCTGGGGAATAAAGGGCAAATATAAGGATACAATTCTGACAGGCTGAGGCAGCTATATATATTATTCAGGAAACCAAGCAAATTAATTTGTTTTTAAGGAAATAAAGCTGAAACATTTTCTGTAGCTGTAAGCTAGGCTGTTTGAAAGACCAGCTTTCATACCTGTATCAGCAACCCCAATATTGATGATAGGAGCCTTGTGCTGCTTTGGAAATTCTTCTGGGATTGCGATGTATGTAAAAGTGCCGTCCTCTTTCTTTGTCATTTTAAAAACTCTGAGGGTGTCCCCATATGCCAGCCAAACGATGAAAGCTCTGAGTGAAGGAAAGAAAGGCATATAACATAAGCCCACCATGGTTTGTGAAGCATATGAAAATGCTTCCACAATTGCAACTTCAGATTAGCTCCATTTCTTACTGCTGCCCTGGCTGCTTTTCTGCCAAAAGGAATCACAGCGACAAAATCTTCAGATTCTTTCACTACATTATGTGACTGAAACAACTCCTCAGCCTGTCCTTTTTGCAATGTTCTTCCTACAAAGTTTCCTACAAAATCTTTTTCAGTTTAGCTATTATATTCTTGTTTTTACTGTAATGCACTGCCTGTTTTCCTTCAGGATTAGGGCAGGCTACAGGTAATGCAAAGGATCCTACCTGGAGTCCGGAAAGAAGCGGACCAGGGTAGCATGGTCCAGTTCCACATTAACCCGCATGCAGCGATGCTCCCTCTCCAAAATATCTTTCGTACTCCAGATACGCACCGTACGGTCATCAGAACAGGATACCAAATACTTCCCATTACTGCTGAAGTCCAGGCATGAGACATTTCCACTGTGGCCCTGCAGAATAAAAAGAAAATTATCCTTTGGCCTATAAATAAATCCAGGTGTCTTGTATACTGGATATCTGTTATCTAAGGAGCGAAAAGCAGTTAAACATTCTTTTTAAAAAAAGGATTTATTTGAAAATTGTGTATACAAGAAAGAACATAAGTATCCAGTCAAGGAAACCTCATGACCTTTACATACCTTTTCCAATTTACCACAAATATTCCAACCTCAGAACAGGCTAATTCAACTATGAAATAGTGGTCATTAAATGGCTTTTAAGTCAGATATATTTAATGAATTTGCAAGAAAATTTAGGGTGTTTTAATCTCAAAATTATTTGCTTCTGCTATCTATCTTTTAATAAAACTAGGTGAATTGCTATGGATTATCCAGTAAACAGCTGGATTCCCACTATCTCCTTGGACAAGTAGATATAATCAAGTAAAGCAAAATGGCTGTAAGTTCATCAACGAACAGGAAGATGCAATGGTAAAGCTGTGGCAGGATGGACCTGCTTTTTGATATCACAAAGTCTTTTATATCTGCACAGTAGCTCAGGATTTCAAAATAAAAATCAGATAATTACTTTCAAAGCACACCCTATAGTGTGTGGTATGGAGGAGGCAGGTCCTAGAAAATGAAAGCTATACAATATGAATCCAATCCTTTTTGAAAACAACCTGGTGAATTTTTCAAGAAATGTTTACTGTCATCACTGAAGAGTAGTTACAAATTCTGATTTCCCAAGAAACTATTAAGAGATGGTAGAGATGTTGTTATTTTTGTAATTTCACCTTTAAACTTCCAATTATTACTGCATCTTTGTGTGTGTGTGTGTGTGTGTGTGTGTGTGTGTGTGTGTGTGTGAATATGCAGTTTTTATTGTGAAAACAAAACAAAATGCCTGAGTGATTTGGTCTATTTACTGCTTACCTAGCTAACTGCTGTTTTTGTTAAGTGCAAGTCAGTCAAATACATGAATATTTTATTCTACATGTTTAACTTTTCTGTGGCTGCTGAATAATGCACATTCATTTGGGCAATACATTTTTTCCAGAGTAGGTCAGGGCTTCTCATATGCTCCTTGTGCTGCGGCGGCTGGAAACATATGCTTCAATTTCTGAAAGGTGTCTGTCAGTAAGATGCTCTGTACTTTTATGATTGGAGCAGAGCTAGTTTTCTCTTTTCCAACGAATTTAGAACTTCTTTCAACTGGTGCATTTTTAGCTTCTTAGAAACTCTCATGCCTCCAGCTTTGACTGGAGGAAGGCGCCACCGGGGAAGGTGGTGGGGCAATTCCGGATTTGCCATTAAGAGTTTGGTAGAAGAGCATGTGATCTTGCTACTAGGTAGCGTAACCCCTAGTCCTTAATTATTACTGCATCTTTAGTCATCTCTACTAAAGAGAATAAAAGTAGGCCAGTTGGCAGACACATATATGAGCAGCTTAAGAAAAAAAAGGTGAAATAACAACATGTAAGAATGTTACCCACCAGAGCTCACCTTGAGTGCTGAAGCCAGAAGTGGGTGTGTGAAAGTATGCTGTTGGGGCTTCTCTTTTCGAATTCGCTGTTGTTTTGGCTTTTTCAGGCCTGTTTTGCTGGCTGCATCACCATTCCCATTTTGATCTGAGGAATACAGTTGGAAGAAAAAAATGTAACAAATGAAGGGCCAATTGGTTTAACTGTTGTTTGAATCATTAACAACACTTTTTTTCAATTATCAGATCAGCACAATAAAAAATAAGTATAAGTAGCCCACAGGAGAATGCTTTTTAATCTAAAAGCCAAGGCTTTAAAATGACCACGGGGATGCCAAAAACGGTCAGAAGTCTCTTTTTTCAGTGCCATTGTAAATTTGAATGGTCATTAAATGAACTGTTAAGTCGAGGACTATCTGTACTCTGTGAACTGCAGGGAAAGGGCCATCTTAGCCCTCTTCCTGCCTACCAAACATTCCCAACTTCCCTCCTCTTTACTCTCTGGGACGCAGCCCCTCCCTCCTGTGATTCCACACTACATTCCACTACAGCAGTGCATGCAAGAATAGTTTTTTTTCTTATTGAAGAATGTTTTCTATCTTCCAATGACCTCAAAATGGCAGAGTGTTCATTCTTCTCCCATTTTTTATCAAAACTCAATGACTGCCTTTTCACTATCTCTTAATCTGGTGACTAAATTACCCACCAATTCACACAATACACTGAGCCATAAATTAACCAAACAAGCTGGATTTACGCAACATATTAAGCCACAAAAGAAAGGAAAATCACGTTTATTGCAAGCTTAGTATATTGGGAAAAGCAACTACAAGATCTTCCTAGTTAAGCATTTGTTATAAAGGCCAATGAGGTTAGAATTCCAGTCATCTCAAAGTTGGCAAGGTTGAGAAATACAGATAGTCCTCAACTTACGACCACAACTGGGCCCAACATTTGTTGCTAAGTGAAACATTTAACTGAGTTTTGCCCCATTTTACAACTGTTATTGCCGCAGTTGTTAAGTGAATCACTGCAGTTACTAAGTTGTTAAATGTATCTGGCTTCCCCATTGTCTTTCCTTGTTAGGTCACCAAAGGTGTTCAAAGGACCCCAGGACAATGCAACCTCCATAAATATGAGTTAATTGCCAAGTGTCTGAATTTTGATCATGTGACTTTGGTGATGCTGCAACTGTCATAAGTGTGAACAATAGTCATGTCACTTTTTTCAGTGTCATTGTAACTGGTCACTAAACAAAAAAAGGTTTTAGCCAAGGACTACCTGTACTGAGACTGTAGCTTTTTGCTAAACGTACTTTCTCAATTAACGACATTCGAGATTTAATTCCCAACCTATAGGTCTAGGAAAAAAAAAACTCTTCTGGGAGGTCCAGAAAGCCCACACCAGCTTGCTTGACCCTATGATGAAGCCATCTGAAATGTACTCAAGTGTGATGCCACAGGCACAGCGGCATGAAGCAAACTGTACCCGTGTACATTTCAATCCTGACATCCGACGCAATACTTCAATGTATGTTTTTTCGGCTTTCTGCCGAGACCAATTCCTGCTTTCTTTCTGGCAAAAATGATGGCTCCAAGACTGCTGCTGAATGTACCTCTGACTTTAAGATTTGAAACGACGTTTCCTATTCACTGACAAATACTTCCAACTGTTACACTAATCCAACCACGCCTCTGCTAGTCAGTCAGAAACGCTTCTGTGATCTAGGCACAAGGCTAGTCATCCAGGTCCTGATTGTCCCAAAGCTGCTTTTTCAGGAGGCAACTGGACTTTGTCATTTTCATTTGAAGACGTTTCCCTTCTCATCCAAGAAGCTTCTTCAACTCTGACAGAATGGTGGGAAATGGAAGGATTTATATTCCTTGCAGAGAGCTGGTCATTTGCCTCCTTTTAGAGGGTCCTTGAAGCCCTTGGAGGTTTATCTGTGTCCACAGGGTCACCTGGTTCCTGTAGTCTACAATTTTTCCTTTGGAAATCTAGAGTGGGAGTAGGAATGGATTTCC